>CM038228.1:58382711-58511929 GCA_021442155.1 Cymbidium sinense | reverse complement strand
TATTCCTCCATTCTTCGATGCGCCCTCAAAATATGAAGTGCTCCACCGCCGGTGGTTTTGATCTCATAAAACTTGGTTGTTTGACATGATAATGTAATGGAAATCTCTTTCCCACGACGGCCAAATTGAAGCGTAAAAAACTTGTAACTAGAATAAACTTCTGCCTTAGCTTTGTATGGAAATCCACACACAGATAGTTGAAAAGAGAATAAGAAACTTAATTTTTATGAAAACCCAAATAGGGAAAAACCATGGCCTAGCCAAAAATGCTTCACTATATATTTGCTTTGGAGAGAGTTTAAATCTTCCGACAATGGGATTACAATGATGAGAAATTCATATGGGAATTCCGAATCAGTTACGATATGCAGAAGAGTTGTAACGATGGCAGATGATGACAATAGGTGTGATGACAATGGTGGTGATGACAAACTTCAAACTTCTAGCTCTCTCCCAGCTTTCTTCCAAGTTCACTTCTAGCTCATTCTCCTCCTTCATGACAAGAATGGGGTCCTATTTATAGAATTATGAAAGGGGCATTTTGGTCATTATAGCCAAAATCTCAAAACACTCTATCGGATGATGTATATTGATTCATTGATCATATATAGTTTTTTGGTGATTTGACCGTCCAAACGATCTTCCATTTGAGTGATCTTAGGCTCGTTGGATTCGTCTCGTCGAACCGCTCGATTCGATTATAATCATATCAAATTTGGAAGTCATTTGATCATCCGCTAGAAATTTCGTGACTTTTGATTCAATTCGATTCTAGTATATTAGACTCATCTTATTGAATCGTTGAATTTGATGGATATATGCTTTAACTTAAATCCATCCTTGATTTATAAATTTTATAGATATATATATCATAATTAAATTCAAATCAAAATCTATTTTTCTTTAAAGTTTTTAATGGTCAAAATTAATGCAAGAATTTTAAATTTTTTTGTATGCTTTAACTTACAAATAATAAAAAGTTTGTGAAGAAATAATTTTTTTATTTTTACAATTTGAGCACTTCAACATAAATCTCAAAATTAAATAGAAGGAATTTGAGGACCAGGTCAAAATTTTTTTTGCATTCTTTGACTCTTCCCACAACTGCAAGGATGTGAAATATGATTATCAGGAAGGATTTTGATGATAAACACATTATGTGGACAATTTGATTGAGGAAGCTTCTTATATCACGCTTCAGCATAATTGCCCTCCTGAAAGACATATTTACTAAAATGTCCCTCTCTGACTTGTCTTCACCATTTTGATAATAAAAATATAATTACAAATATAGTATTTAAATATTAAAATTATAAATATAGTATTTTAGGTATATTTAAATTTGTACTTAAATATCAAAATTTACAATTAATATTTAGTTTATAATTTCACTTTTGTCAAAGTTTTATTAATTCAAAAGAGTAATTTTATATAAATATGTGAATTTTGTATTAAAAATGTTATATTTTATAAATGTATAATTTTTATGCTATATACATTATATCATCAAACAATAAATTTTATTTCATTTCAATCTAAATAAAAAAATCTTACATATTATTTTACTCTCAATCAAATACTATAAATAATTTAAATATATGCTTATTATACATTATATTTTTAATATTTAAAAAATTCCAAATAACAACCAAAACAATACAGAGAGAAAAAAAGTAAAAATACTAATATGATAGATCATAAAATTTCATTTATTTTGAGAATGAAAATTTATATATATATATATATATATATATATATTATATAGATTAATTTTGAGAAGTATGAATTAATGATAAATCCAATAAATATTATAGAAATACTATGAAGAAATAATTGATAACATTCATTTTATAAGTACAAAATACATACTTAAATAAGTCTAAATAATTTATAGATTTATTTTTGAAGACATATCCATAAATTGTGAAACAAGATTTTATATAATAATTTAGAAAATCTACATTAATGATCAATAGAGAGTTAAACTAATGGTTTAAAATATTCAAGTCAAAGTGTTTAGCCTCTTCAAAATAATATTTTATAAGAATTTCAGAGAAATATTATTATTTTATTTTTTTTACAAGTGTAGATATAAATTATAATATAAATGTATTTTTCTTTTTTGTTTTTTTGGTGAAAAAAGAAAATGATATAAATTTGTAAACTAATCATAATAAAATGCTAATAAATAAGTTTTCTCAAAATAATCTAAGTTTGTCAAAAGCCAACAATCAGCTTAACATAATGGATAATAGCCAAATATTTCATTTATTCAATTTTATTTACATTTTCAATTAACATTGATTGAGGGATGTAGATGGACATTCTTAAAAATTTTGAGAATTTATATAAAACACATTTTTTTAAATATGAAAAAAATATGAAAAAACATTTTGAAAAAATTTTCTTATCTGAAAATACGCTACAATTCTCTTTTGTTATGAGTATTCAAAATTTATATATTATAAAATTATTAAATAACAAAAAGTAAATAATGAATGACAAGTTTGATGACACTTTATATTACATCTGTCTTTTAAGAGTTCAAAGGAATTGATATTCTTCCACAAAAAAATTGAATAGATTTTTATATCACAACATTTAAATAATTTTTTTTATCAATTACATATAATGTAATATTCTTTATTTTTATTATTGAAAGAAATGAGATTTAGTTACAATATGAAGTAAGATATACACTCATAAATGGACTTAAAAAATACTTTAATAATTTCTCTCAAGATGATATAACTTTCATATTTTAAGTGAAGTTAAATCATGGAAGCACTCTTTTGAGCTATATAAAGTTGAAGCTATTCATCATTTGTTACTCAAGAGATAAATTGATAACATCAACAATATTAAATCATTATTTTCTTATTATATAATATTTTTTTAATCATAATATACAAGAGATTGACATAATCATGTTTATACGTGAAGTTGTTTAATACAATTTAGTTTTTTCTTTTGTTTTTTGGTGAAAATAAGAAAATGATCTTAATCATAAGCTAAAATGCTAATATTTGGTTTTCCAAAACTAAGTTTGTTGGCCACTAAAAGACAACTCGAGCAATAAGCCCTCCCTTAATTGTTGTGAATGGAATAAATATTTCACAAAATAATAATTTTATTTCAATTTTTTTTAAATCAAACATTTAATTAGAGGATTTTGTGGGTGGACATCCAATAAAAAAATTCATTGAGATATGTCTTTGTAAAACAGCATTTTTTTAGAATATGGTCAAAAATTAAAACATGAAAAGAAAATTTTGAAATTGAAAGATTCAATAAACCAACGAACTTCAATCATTGTTATATGAGTATTATTAAAATTAATTAAAACTATTATAAATGACATAGTATTTTTAATAATGATGACAAGTGATTATATATATATTTGTCAGTTTTATAGAGTTCAAAACGAAGATTACTAACAACATCCACAAAAATTGAATAGATTTTATCATATTTTAAAATTATTGTTTTTTTTTTTGTTTTCAACCAGCCAAATGAGCCACGTGCATAAATAGTTAATTTTTCATTCCTAGCTAGTAAACAAAGATGCAAATGAAGGATAACTACGTCTATAAATTGAGATATCAAATTTTGATCAAGTCATCATTACCACTTATACTTCAGCTTGAGAAGTTTCTATTTTAAGAAAGCTCGTATAGCACATTCCTTCCTTTTAAGCTTCAAGTCAATGGAGAATGCTCATCGAGAGTTTAGCCTCATCTATGGAGCTCAATCCTCACCTTATTTCAAGAACTGCAAATTATGCCATGTGGATGACATTATATACAAGAGAGCTCTTTTTGGTATGTTTTTTTGCTTTTTCATGAATTTTACCGCATTTCCACATAAATCTAATCATAAAGGTTAAGATTTTTTATTTTATAGATGATATATATATATATATATATATATATATATATATATATATATATATATATATAAATGTTATCCATAAGCAAGAAAGGAGATGATTCTACTTTAAAGAATCCATAAGTAGATGAAAATTGTAGTATTTAAGTTGATGTTTTTTTTTGATATCTTTGACCCATATGAATGATCATATAATTCCTAATCCCTATTCACGTTCAAAGATTATGAACTTAAGTATAGTATACAACATATTAAAAAATAAGATATATGCAATAATGTACTTATTTAAAATTAATTTATAATTTTTAAAAAAAGTTTATAAAAGTTTAGAATATTTTCGCCTCATATAATTTAAAAGAACATATAATATTTTAGTAGTAATCTTTTTATCACTCTAAGTATCTTTATGCATGTTCATTTAATGCTTCATATGATAGTTTGAGGTGAGAGAAAGATGATCAAAATTTATAGCTCCATTGTCCTGGTCATCATGACTTACTTTAATTTGGCTTCATCATGTATGTGGCTCAAAATAGTAAGAGATAAATTTTTTATATTTAAAACTTTGTATTTGTTTTGTTTTTTTTTTCAATATGCATAAGATGTGAGCTATGTGCTACTAAAGGAAGAGATATACAATTATTCTAATATTGATATCTCATATCGATGATTTCTTTGAGAGATACAATCAAAACCCTTTTTTATTCTATAGGTGCTTTTACTATCTATCATTTATCTATGCTATAGTGAGATTTCCATGCCCTAAGCTTAAATTACACAATATGCCTCACAATTATGTATTTTATTTCAAGATGATATTTTTTTATTATTTTACCATTATTTTAATAATTGTATAATATAATATTAAAAATACCAACTTTTACCTCTTGAGACATATGTAAAATTCTATCAAATGGAGAAAACCGGATATAAGTAATTTTTTTTTGCATAATATAATTAGTATCTAATTTACTCATCAATAAGAAATCTTTGTATAGCATAAATTATGACAATTAGCTAATTCAAAATTTAATTATAAATTTCATGTTAAGATAATAATATTAGATAAAGTAGAAATTATATGAAAATATGACAAATCTTTTTTTTTACTAATTTGAAATTAGCTAAGATGAACTAAACATTCAAGTACTCTTGACTGGAGCTCATTTATCGTTGATTAATTAATTGAATGAGCTTGAACACTTTGTAAATACTTGGTTGCTAAATGAACAAGATAGAATAACTTATTGTTTGATTCATTTATATTCATGAATATTATTGTTTAAAGTAAAACAAGCTCATTTAAAAGAAATTTTTTAAATTATTTATTTTAGTCTAATAAGCTTTAATTGATGCAACTGTATATTTCTCAACAAGTATTAAACAAGTTCAATTAAAACTTGATTAAAGCTCGTTTATTTCATTAAATGAAATGCTTGTTAACAAACTCGTTAATCCCAATTTTGATTGAGCTCATTAGCAAGCTTGAGTCAAGCTAAAACACTTTTTTTAACAAACTTATGCATGAACACCATTGTAAATAATTGAGCTCAATGATAAACAAGCTTGAACTTGAACTAGTATAACTATGGCTATTCATTTTCATCCTATTTGAAACATATCTATCTGTCATATTCAAAGATTGAAGTAAATCATACTACTCTTTCTTATTATAATATTATGCACATTTATCTTACTTGAGATCTTTCCATTCCTTATTGAATCTATAAATATATTAACAATACAAAGTTAGATTCATCTTATTTTCAAGTTATCTTTATTTTTTTTATTTTATGTCCATTATAATTATTAAATGAATTGTCAAAATAAATTATTCAAAATGCATATTAAGATACTATTATATTAAAATTATTCTATTAGTTATAGATCTTAAGAAATAATTTGCTTGTCCAATTATAACTAGCACAATAATTTAGAAGTCTAAATTTTATTAACATGTGTGATAAAGGTTATTTACAATCGTGCTTATCTCGACTTCTTTTAATAGCAATAGTTGCAACTAATCAAAAATAATCTTATCAAGAAGAGGATTTAAATAGAAATATAAAGTGAGAGGTGAAGTAAAATAAAAAATAAAATTGATCATGATGACCTTAGAAGAGTCATGGAGGGAGAATATCTATTTATTTGTAACAATGACATATAAGGACAAAGTAGAATTCCATGATGAAATAATACAATCTAGATAAAAAAAATATGTTAGTAGAATAAGGACTTAACAATAGAAGTGAGCATAGGGAATTACTAGCATTGAGGACTCATTAGGGTACATAAGTTTTTGAAAAATAAAGGAAATGAGAAGAGAGAATCAAGTTAGAAATATTAATTAGAAAAATGGGTACTAAATCCATTAATAATAAGTTTGTTCAGAGTATTATTATTAGAAGGTAATTTTAATTAAAATAATTCAATAGAATCCTTTTAGTTATAATTATTGATAGAATTTTGTTGACTTGTGTAATTGATAGAATATCTACTAAATATTCACCAAATATTCAACTAATTTTTTATACCTTTTCATCATATTTTTCTTAACAATTACTACCTATCAATCTTATTATGAATGTATTTATGAAAAGATTCATAATTCTATTGTGCTTGTTTTGCTCTTGTTCATGTCTATGAGTGAATTAAACTATATAGTTTCATATTATTATCCATATTATTATATTATTATTATTCATTATTATTATTATTATTATTATTATTATTATTATTATTATTATTATTTATTATTATTATTTTGGAAAACATTATGTTTTCCTTACTTTATTCTAGCTTGTTCTCTTAGCAATGGAGTATTTACATAAGTTTCAAGCTTGTTCAATTAATTAATCAAACGATCATAAATGAGCTCTAATCGAGCTAAGTCAAGAGTAATCGAATGTCAGTTCATCTGTAGCCCTAATTTCAAACTTAAGTAAAAAAAATCATTTGATATGACATTCATGATTGTCATATTTTTCATATAATTTCTACTTTTATCTAATATTATTATCTTACTATAAGAAATTTATAATTTAAATTTTGAATTAGGGTAATTATTCATGAATTTATGCTCCATACAAAGATTTCCTATTGATGAGTAAATTAGATACTCCAATTATATTATGCACTTAAAAAATATTTTTATCTGGTTTTCTGATTTGATAGAGCACTTTCTTTACATATATGTGGCAAGAGGTAAAAGTTGGCTACTAGTTTAATATTATATTATATGGTTATCATTCATGAGTGGTATAATAAAAAAATATCATCTTTTTCTTTAAATAATACATAATTGTGAGGCATATTGTGTGATGGGGACATACCACTCTAGCATAGATGGGAGAAATCATAGATAGTAAAGCAAGAGATGGAACTAGCTATCTAGAAAAGGCGAGGAGCTAGCGACAACCTATAGCATACAAAAGGGTTTTGATTGTATCTCTCAAGGAAATAGGCATCAGACATGAGCTATCAATATTAGAATAATTGTTTATCTCTTTCTTTGAGTAGGGCGCTTAGCTCACATTTTAGCATGCATAATATTTTAAAAAAAAAAATACAAAATTAAAAAAAAACAATTCAATAGAATCCTTTTAGTTATAATTATTGATAGAATTTTGTTGACTTGCATAATTGATAGAATATCTATTAAATATTCACAAAATATTCAACTAATTTTTTTTATACTTTTTCATCATATTTTTCTTAATAATTACTACCTATCAATCTTATTATGAATGTATTTATGAAAAGATTCCTAATTCTATTGTGCTTGTTTGTTCTTGTTCTTGTTCATGTCTATGAGTGAATTAAACTATAAAGTTTTGAATTATTATCATCTTCATTATTATTATTATTATTATTATTATTATTATTATTATTATTATTATTATTATTATTATTATTATTATTATTATTTTGTAGAAAACATTATGTTTGCCCTTTGTCCCCTTCAACATCTCCTCAACTCCTCATTTACCTATCATCTTCTGATACTTTTCTTTAATGGTCATTGAATTATCTAGGATTGACACAAATAACATATGTTATATGTATGCTCAATTTGAAACCTTTAGGTTTGCCATATGTGTGCTCAATTCTTATCTATTACTACCCTTTTGAAACTACCTCTTATTCAAATGGATGTTAATTTTTAAATGATTTTCTTTTAAAAAAAGGTTTATATGTGCTCATCGCCTAATTTTGATGTTCCCTTAAACATGGTTTATCACCTTCGATGAGCTCTCTATGGCCTTAAATATGTTTGCAAATGAACCGAGAGTTTGACAAGCTACTCAATGGCTTGGCTCGATTAGAGCTCGTTCATGATTGTTTGATTAACTAATCAAATGAGCTTGAGCACTTTTGTAAATACAAGATTGCTAAATGAACAAGATTGAACATCTTGTCCCCAGTTCATTTATATTCATGAATAATATCATTTAAAGCTCGTGAACAAGCTCATTAAGTAGCTCGATTAAAGCTCAATTACTGCTCGATTAAGGGTTGTTTATGAACAATATTGTTTAAATTTTTTTTTCTATGCTTTAATTGATACAACTCATGTATATTTCTCAATAAGTTGGTCACAAATAAGCTCGATTAAGACTTGATTAAAGTACGATTATTTCATCAAATGACCTACTTATTAACAAGCTCGATAATCTAATTTGAACTGACCTCGTGAACAAACTTGAATCGAGTTTGAGCTCGATAATGATAAACAAGCTCAAGCTTGAACACCATCCTAAAAGTTCGAATGGAGCTCGACCTCGATAATTAAACCATCCTTAAACTCGGCTCGGCTTGGCTCGTTTGTAGCCCTAGCCTTAAATAAGCTTCACAAGTTTGATTTGAAAATTGAGTAACATTATTAAATAACATAGCGATGTTTTACATAATCATGATCTAATGTCATTTGTTCATCATATTATTATCAAAATTGCTTTGCTTCTATTTTATGTGAGTGATATGAGCAAAAACGAAAATAATAATGATAAAATTTATTCCTTTAAAAGTATTTTAAGAATTACTTTCAGTTGAAAGATTTAGGAATTTGGTTTTTAAATCTTCTTTCATTTTACTACCCAAAATATTTTAAAACCAAAATATACATATGATCCTATCCATTATGCTATCATTACTATCTCAAATGTTGCTTTTATTCTTGAACCTAACAGTCATCTCAAGGTACCTCTTTAATTTTTTTTTTTAACATAGAAAAGAAATACAAAGAGTTATTAGTTCTAATATTGACAACCATGTCCCATGTTTACATTAAAAGGGTAACTTTATCTAGCTTCAATAACTATTTATTAATATAATATTTTTGTAATGGTCTCTCTATGATTCATTGTTATAATTAAAGCATGATTGATATTACTAAAATGCCAACATGAATGCAATAAACACAATAAGGCTGATTATAACTTGATGAAATTGCTTGATCTATTATTTGTCATCTATCTATTTGGTTCTTGAGAGCATGATTTTAGTTTAACAACATTATCCATTATTGTATTCATTATTCTCCCTAATTTTTTATTTTTCATGTTCACTTATGCTTCTTATATATAAGCATATATGCTTATATAATTAAATAATAGAATGAAACTATTTTATTCTTCTCTATCAGGCTATTATTTTTAAAGAGGCATTAATCACAACAATGAATGATCATGAGTCTATGATTTTTCCTTAATAGAGTATGTTAAATATAAAAATCATAACTATTTATTTATTACAGGATGCAACACAATTTGATTTATGGGGGAAGTTGAAGGAAGAAGTGAGAAATTTGATTGATCACAACAAACATAATTGTTGAGTCGCTTGAGTTTGTTGATACCTTGCAGCCAACTTGGGATTTCATATCATTTTGAGTGTGAGATTAAAAATGTGTTGACTTTCATGGCTTCATCAATGGGATGCATACAAAATATATTAAAAATAACCTTCATGGCTCACTTACTCTTTAGGCTTCTAAGGGAATACCATTAAGGTCCCAAATCTAAGGCAAGTATACCTCTATATCAAGTTTCATTTAAATACTTTTTTTTAAAAGTCAAATTTTATTTTTCTTTAATTAAAATATATTGATTTAAGATCATAAATTTTATTTTCTTGATATTTTAACATAACAAAAAATTTAATGCTAAAGTTGAATTTTATTTTCTTCCATTATTATAATTACAAGGCATTTGAATTTTTATAGATAATAGCTATTCAATATTGCAGGGATTTTCTTGTGAAGAGCTTCAAAGATGAGAGTGGGAACCTAAAAGTTAGCATTATCAATGATGTAAAGGGAATGCTAAGTTTGTATGAGGCTTCCTATCTTGCTGTTGAAGATGAGAATGAACTAGATGAAGCAATGGAATTCACAAGTAAACATTTAAGAAGGCATCTCAATGAATCAGTACTCATTAATCTCTTGTTAATTGATCAAATACGTCATGCCTTAGAGCTACCCTTACATTGGAGAATGCCAAGGGTGCACACTAGATGGTTTATTGATGCTTATGAGAAGCAACAAAATATGAATCCCCTCATTCTTGAGTTTTCTAAGCTAGATTTCAATATGTTGCAAAGTATCTACAAGAAGGAATTTAAGGAGATGTCTAGGTATGTTATATAAGAAGTCATTTATACTTTATTTTATGTGTTTATATATATATATATATATATATATATATATATATATATTATGTATATTAGGTGGTGGAGAGGCCTTGGCCTTGTAGGTGATGAGTTCAATTTTGCAAGAAATAGATTGGTGGAGACGTATTTTTGGTCTATGGGGTGTACTTTTGAGCCACATTTTTGGAGATGCAGAAAGGAGCTCACCAAAATAGGTTGCCTTCTTACAATAATTGATGATATTTACGATGTGTATGGCTCATTGGAAGAACTTCAGCTCTTTACAAATGATGAGTAAGAAAGCTAAAAAATTTACTTAGGTTATGTTGTTCAAGTAAATCATACATTATGAGATCATTATATATATATATATATATATATATATAAATATATATATATATATATATATATATATATATTCATTTTGTTTTGAAATTTATTTAGCTTTGTAAATGCTTTATAAATATGACCTTAATCATAAGTTTGTTTGAGTTCTAGGTAGTATATAAATTAATATTTAATGGAATAGCTATTACAACAATATGAATTCATGCACCGCGTGTGATGAACTCTTAGTACTTGAACATTTTATTATATCGCTTTTTCATGCTTTGTCAAAAGTTACTGGCATTCTACAAACAATAATCTCTTCTTTTACAATTTTTCACTAATATAATATATATTTAACTAATATTTCTTTAATAAATTTCTTATAATATGCCTTCTTCTTTTTTTTTTTTTTTTGAATAGTCAATGCACTATCAAGCTAGCTATTGTTATTTTTTTTATTTCTATTAGCAATTGTATATAAATTGTAGTAGAAATGTATTTTTATCTTGATCCGGACTTTTGTTCTGGATATGGGGTAGAAGTAAATTTCCTAAACTTTTAAGCTGATCAATAAAAGTTTGCCTCTTCAAAGTAATCTATAAACTTAGTAGAAATCCAAACAATCAACTCAACATAAATGAAATTATTGGCCAAATAATTCTTCCACATTCATTTAGCAATGGATTAAGGGATGGGAGACAAATCATTCTTTAAAGGGTTTTAGATCAACTTATATAATACATTCATTTTAAATTTGAAAAAAAAAATATTTTGGTATAATAAAACTATTTTGAAAAAATGTGCTTATTTGAAAGTGTGTCACAATATTTTCTCTCTATTTTGTTCATAATCAAAATTTATCTATCTTAGATGGAAAATCAGTGAAGTCCAACAAATTCCAAATTATATGAAGATAACTTTGATGGAGCTTTTCGATACAATAAATGATATTGCATCTATCTTTTCAACACAAAAGGGATTAGATATTCTTCCACAACTAAAACAAGTGGTAAGACATTCTTCTATGCAACATTTCAGTTTCTTTTTTTATTTTTTATTGTCAAATACTTATAATGCAATATTCTTTTTATTTATTATTATAGTGGGGAGATCAGTGTAGAGCATATTTAGTTGAGGCAATATGGTATTATACGAGATACACTCCCACCTTAAATGAGCATCTAAAAATGCTTGGTTAACGATAGCTTTAGCTAACTTCGCATATTGTTTAAGTGAAAACTTATCGGAAGAAGCACTAAATAGTCTCAAGTTCTATCCTAAAGTTGCTCGATTTTCATCGATCATTGCGATTGTATGATGACTTGGCAACATCAAGTATGTAAATTTATGTTGACTATTATATATATTCACAACTACATCAATTAACAAACTATGATCAATGGGCAACACTTTTATTTTTTTTGGTTTTTGATGCAAGATGAGCTTCAAAGGGGTGATGTACCAAAATCAATTCAATGTCATATGAATGACAAATGTTTGAACCTATTGCAGATCATATGAGATATTTAATCAAAAGCTATTGGAAACTATTGAATGGTGAATTTTTTCTAATTTCAACTTGGAGGAGTCTTTCAAACGATATGTGCTAAATTTTCCTAGAATGACACAATGCATATATCAAAATGGAGATGGATATGGAAAGCGATCATGACACTAAGGATAGAATCATCTCTTTGCTGATTAATCCCATTCCACTATGAATTAGAAACTTACCATGCTTTCTTGAATTTAATGTTTTATATAATTTGATGAAGATCCTTATCTTCTTCAAGCCATCCATCTCTAAAATTCATGTAATATATTATTATTATTTATAATAATTGGCAAACAAGTGTTGTTATATATATATATATATATATATATATATATATATATATATATATATATATATATATATATATATATATATGTGAGTGTGTGAAATTTTTGCATTCAACGCAGTATTTTACTTGTTGGCGTGATGCATTTAATTTGCTACTTTGGGATTGGAGTTGTCAACTCAACCCAAAAGTTTGTTTGGTCATGTTAGAATGGATTTATTATTCATCTAAGAAAGTTAGTGTAAAATTTTTTTTTCATGATAATAAATAATAATAATTAACGAATTTTTACTAATTTTTCAAGTATTTAATATTGATTTCCACTAAATTTTGAATGATGAAAAACACATGTCCAATAAATTTTAAATAATTTTGTTAATGCTTAGAAAAGAACTTATTATAATATATTTCCAAATCTGCAGTTTATATTAGATGTAACATTGGACAATTTTACTAAACTTTTTTTTGCATCCAACAAATATTTCCACCAAAATGGTCTATTCATCTACCATGATTTTAGTTGCTTATGTCTCCCTCTCTTTTGTTCTATCCCTTGTTTTTTTTTTTTTGAATAAGAATTCATATTTTTGGCATCCACTTTGGATAGAAAAGATAACAAGATTCAACATTGATATGGCACTAAAATACTACTACAAACAAATCTTGATGTTAAATGTAAGTGATCCTAAGTTGCGAGATCAAGCACTTAAAATATCATTGGAAACTTTGGGATATCAGCTAAATCCTAAATAGTTCTTAAATATGGAGTGTTTATGATCAAATCGAGCGTCTTGACGAGCCGGATTTAACAAGCCCAAGATCTCTTGATTCTGACTTCATTTGAGCATTCAAACACACAAAATACATCAGATGATCAAGGGAATCATCATGAGCCATCCGATGGAGTGGTTTGGATTTTGCATGTATTTATGTTTCTCTCTAATCTATAAATAGCTCATCATTCTTCACATGAGGAGCTGCTATAGAAGAGAGAGCTCTAAAGCTTGAAAATCCTCCAAGCATAACCATGATACCACTCGATGGTCGTCGACCACCTCCTGGGCCAACCACGCCGCCGCGCCAACCCTCAAGTCATCAATCTCCGGTGCTGGCCATCACCACCGATCATCGTCGGCATTGCGCCAACCACGTCCGGTCATTACCGCCATCATAGCCGTCAACCATCGCTCATCCTCGCCCGGTCGTCCCATCGCCAAAACCCAATGTGTTTTAACTCTAATTTCAATCCCTGAAAATTTCAACTTAATTTGACTTATATTTTTGGTTTAATTAATGAAATTTGATTTTTACTAAAACTTAAATTAAGCTCAAAATACTTAGTAAAATTTAGAGATTTTTGGTTTATTAGATTCCTCTCGGAAAGGCAAATCCAATGAGCCATTGTTTGCAATTTTTGGCTAAATATTTCATTTTTTATAAATTTGTAAAGTTTCAGGTGATTTAAATTAATTTTTTTATATAAAAAGGAATTACGTACGCCACCTTTGGGCGGAAAGGAAAATGACTGCTCGCTCTAGACCGCTCGATCATGGATCAATGGATGGTCCGTCGATCGCATGATGGAGAGGCGGGATTGCTCGATCGACGCGAGCCTTCCCATCGCGTGTGGACCGCCATCGATAGTCCGCATCGCGGGTGATCCGAAGGCCTTGATCGTATGCGATCCATGGATGCCCGTCCCCATCATGTGAACCACGATCGGTCTGCATCAGCGATCCAAGGCGGATCGCATGATCCACACATGATTCGGGCCGTCCGATCTTGCGAACCACGGGATCGGACGACGGTTGTAGCCCGCCGGCCGATGAATAGTGTTTTCAAGCTATGGTGATTTAAAAGATCACGTGTATTATAATCACTTTTAAATTAAATTTTGATTGCATCTGAAGTTGGTATGGCATGATTATCGTATGCAACCCTTTATATTATATTTTTGAAATAATTAAAGTTAGTATGGCTTGATAAAATTAAGCAACCCTCTAGATTTTGAATAACTCAAATACTTAATGTTAAATCTAAGCCTCAATATTATAATATTGAGTCAGAGACTCAAAATTAATGTTCTGCTACTATTTAGTTATAACTTATGAGCAATTTTGTATATTAAATTTACAAAAACTTTGTTGCCAAGTCTGTCGTTCAGTTCTCATTTGTTGTAGACTTATAATTCTGCTATTAGCATGTTATTTAGTTTTTCTTTGCTATTGTTTTGTTGTTATTTGAGGCTACTATGTTGTTATGTTCTTAGTTGGTTCTCTTTTGTTATTCTACTATCATTTGGTTCTGTTGTAACTATTGTTTTTGCTTTCATTTATTCTTACTTGATTCTCTTTTGCAATTGTTTTGATGTTAGTTGGATATTTACTTCTTTATTTTGTTGTAACTTGATTCTTAATTGTTGTTATACTACCATTCGGTTTTCTTTTGATGTTGATTTATTATTTTGGTGTTCTTTTGATTCTCCTTTATTGTTGACACTTGACATGTTCTACTGATTTAATTCTTCTATGGTGTTGATTATTGGCAATTACAATATGTTTACATTAGATTGGATTGCAGGTTTGTTATTTTCAGTTATACTTTTTGTTTCATTATTTCAAATATTTTCTTAGATTTAATGATATTTTGATTAGTTACTTTTAAAAAATTGAATATACAACCTACAAGTTATATTTTTTATTGAATGAGGGTTTTTTTTATGTTTATATGAGATTGAAAACATCAAAGAAATCAGTATAAGTTTGATATATCAATAATTATATATTTTTTCTTTATATTTAAGAATTTAAATTATAATATTTGGAGATCAACAATTAATTATTTTTGATATTCTTTGTAGTGCATTCATTTTAAGAAATTCACAATTTTTTACAAAATTTTAGAGCTAATTGAAGAATCATTTCAATATTTCAAATCAAATATGAACTTTACATTAACGAGCCTTTAATACAAGACAAATTTGAATGTTTCTTATATTATAGCCAAAACCTAACAACTTCTAAGATCGCTTGTGTTCGGCTTGTTTACACTACTACATACAACTAGAGAGCATAAATATTTTTTGTCACAAAATATAAATAGAGAAATACATGGAGCCTTGCTTAATAAGATTAGATAAATTATTTTTAGGGTGAAGTTACAAATATATTTCCTTCAGTTTAATAAAAGAACCAAGGAGAATAATTTAAGAATTTGGACTATAACAAAATATTTTATGAGGCAATAACATTAACATGAGACAACTAGCATCACTTGGTGATATTGGTGAACGGCTATGATTAGAATTTAAAGGAGTCATTGATTATTGTAATGCCTAATTTTCACACCATATTGAAACCACAATATAATTATTCAAAATAATTATAAAAATTTTATCATTACTTTATATAATTATATTTTAATATAAAAGTTATACTAAAACGTCATGAGTTAAATACTATGACTAACATGAACCATGTTATATATGATGAGTTTATTTTGTTGAAAATATTAAGATACATATAGTAAATTTGTTTCGAAGTTTTTTTATGTTGGTATATTTAGAGTGTAAATTAAATAAAGTTACAAGTATGAAAGTTATTGAGTGTTTTATAAACCTTTCATAACATATATAGATATAAAACGGAAATGTTTTCTTCAAATTACTAAGTGATAATCAATAAGTCCATATCTAGAAACTTGGTTTTTATAAGATTATATAATTTATATTTATAATTAAAAGTACTAATAATTATTATTAATAAATAATAATAATTTTATTATTACATGAGTGCTGGCTAATGCATTGCTACCAATAGGAGAGCATAAATTTAGCATGAATGGAACACATGGAGTAACATTAGCTTGGTGGTAATGGAATAAATAACAAAGAAATAACTTAGGAAAGACTCCTCCAAAAAATAAGTTTTGAAAAGAAGATTGAGTGCTAGAGAGAAGAGTGAAGAAGAAAATCTATTGTTTCATTTTATTAAGCTTGTGAAGGAATTTTTTATAAATTTTACTCCAAGAGATAGGATAATCCTATTATCTTATAATCCTCTAATTTCTTTCATATATGATATTTTAAAAGAATAAATATTTTAAAGAATGATCTCTTCTTTAAATTTAAATAAAGTTTTTATGTTATATACCCATTACATGTTAATATTTCATAAAATTTTGATTTAATTTATATTATATTTCATCATAATGAAGTGTTTTATAAAATAAGTAAATTGAGATATGATCTATATCATTAAGCCTAAGTTTGAAGAACCTACACTTGATGATAATCTTATTGATAGCCCTACTATTATAGTGCACATCTTTCATGACATATCCTTCTTAGGGTCAATAAAATTAAGACAACATATGGACTAAGGATAAAGCATTTTAAGGAGTTCATCAACTTCCTTCTTTATTTTAAAATGTTTAAAGAGGTATATCCTATAGAATGGGAGATTTGATAATTGCAAAGTAGAACTTAAATTAATGACATTGTATCCACCTCAGGAAGGGAAGCTCATTGAAAAAGTCATTTGGGTAGACATCGAATACTCAACTAGTAAATTGGTGATTATAGCAAGTATGCGGACCTCAATGGAGTCGGTGTCTCTCTTTAAATAAATAAAAATTTAAAATTGACATGTCAAATGTTCTTCATAAAATGACTAAATCTAACTCCTTTAAATGTAATATCAAAATATAAAGTAAACTTAATGGGTAGATGATCAATCAAAAGGAGAGATGGCTACATAATAGGTAGTCGAGTCCTAATTAACTAAATATTATACCCCTTCTTCTTTATATATCTACGATGAATATCATAAGTATACTTGTATGAAGATTAGGTAATCCTTAAGATTTTGTATGATAAATTTTGATAGTATTACCATGATATTTGAATATATAAATGTTCCTCCATTAATAGCCTATGGCATTCATTTTAAAAAAATTAAAATCATTCTAACAATATATGGCTTATATCCATAAGAGTATATCACACTAAATATGATCTAACTCCCCAATTTTATAAGCATCATATATATAATAGTGGTTGGGAGTGATGTGTGGTTCACTTGAAGGTGATTTGGATGTGATTCAAATTTTAAAATTTTTTTATTATTGTATAATTAAAATAACATTCATACCTCATCAATTATTATTTTACATCTTATATCTTTAAATATAATAAATATATTAACAATATTCCTCTTCCAGTCTTCATGTTATTCTTTTAAGCTATTAAATATTTCATAACACTGTGAGTCTTTAAGATTATTTAACTTATGATAAATAGTAAGGTGTCATTAATAATACTATATATTCTCATCCTCCTGGATAATCTCCCTCTAAAATTTGGCTTTATACTATTATTAAATATGTCCTTTTAATGATACTTAAAACATATAATCTCTTTATTATTTGTAGAGGTGAACTTTAGAATAGGTTTAATGCCTTAGCTAGATAAAGATTAGAGCTTGGAAGATTAGATCAATAGTAGACATATCGATAGAAATATGATAGATTATGAAGTGACGGATAAAACTTTTTATTTTCCAACGAATTGAGCATAATAGAATGCATATTATAGATTTGAAGGATATGCAACTTTACATCTTTCCAAATATCCATACTAATGTCTATTGTAAATTTATTGCTAAGTTATCATCAATGAATATCCATACACCTAATCCTCATTACAAGATCATCAAAAGTATCTAGTTCTTAGTGGCTTACATACTCTCTTGCTTAAGAATCATGAATCATTTTATCATGATGCCTTGAATAATGTTTTGATCTTAGTAATTCTTCTATCTCTACTTTAGTGAGAATTAATCATCTTAATCTCTCTTCTGTTGCATATACCTTTAATAAAAAAATTTTTGCATGACAAATTATTTTCTCTAGATAAAGTTATTCATTAAGAATCATTCATCTAATATCACTCAAGAACTCATCTATTTGACAAAACTATTCTAGAAATTTAAGGTTTACCTTACTAGTTGGATCATTATAATCCTTCTCATTCATTTAGATTTTTTCATCTCTAAACAAATTTATATTCTTAAGAGTGGTTGTAAGGGGATAATATTTTCCTAGTATATTATTTCTTGGATAGATGAGTTGGTAAAGGGTTAAATGGACATTTTACTATCTAAGATTTAATTATTTAACATAAGTCATCATGATATCTAGAATCATTTGCATTTTATCACTATGTCCATCCAATATAATTTGCACTTGGTCTAACCTTAACTCATGATCATTTTATTAACACTAATATTTTTTTATTACATTGTATAAACCCTTATATTATTTCATGGTTTCTATTTTTGGTTGCATGTTATTTTATTTGCTTTTGTGGTACTAATAACGTAATTTATGCAAGTAGTTAATTTAAATAAGATGTAAGTGAAGTGACATGTGCTTACATATTTTTAACAATATGAAGCACATAAAATACATAAAGAATAAACATGTAAGGTTCAACCAACCCAAAGTAAGCAAGGAACATTTTAAACTGATTATTACTAATGATGAATATATAAAGTAAATTTGGCTAAGTTTAAAATTGATTTAAGCAAACTGAATTAATTAAATGATAAAAGTGAAAGCAATTAATGTGTGAATGGTAGAACTCATAAACCATTGAATCAAGTCTCTCTAGTCATTTTTGGCAATGGTATATTGAAACAATTTGCTAGGTTAAATTTATACAAATTAGTATGATCTTAACACAAAATCTTTATAAAATGGCCAATAAATATAACAATACTAATGCTTAGTCATGAATATATAATTCATTAGAAGTAGAAAAAGAAAATGAAAAGTTACCCATTGTTAAATAAACATTATTATTTTGCAAGTGATCCCTAATGTGTTGCCTTCTTCACAACCTAAGTTTCAACTAGAAAACCAAAACTAATGGAGCCTTGGTTTTGAAATTAACAAGGAGGTCTACTTTAATGAAAGTCCTAATAATAAGTTTTTTAGTTGAGTGGGGTGTGTATTTGAAAGGTGGAGATTTGTCATTAATATGAAAATCATATACTCTAGAATCCATGGTTGAAATTTAAAACTTAAGGTAAAGTAAATGATTAGGTTCAAACTTTGGACACAGAGGTTTTTTGGGATGTTTATAAATATGATATAAAGTTTATGGAAGTTTTTCAAGTGATCAAGAGATAGGAAAGTATGGCAAACTAAAATTAGGCCAAGTTTAACCAAGTTTGGTTAATGGATATTTTTGGTTTTCTCCCACTTTGTCAATGAAGAGAAGGGTGGATTAAAGTTGGCAAAGGATAAAGTAGATGTAAAGAGAATGTAGATTCATATATAAATTAAAATTAAAATGAAAAAAAGTGCTCTAGGAAAAATAGGCTCACCACCAAGCCCAAGAAAAATATTTTATTGAAAAGCTTCCAATTTTTTTTAAAATGTTAACTATTTTAATACTACTTAACCCATGTTAATGTTTGTATACGTTTTCTTATATTAAATTTATAAAAGGTATAAAAGGTATAAAAGGTGATTCCATACTTTAAGAGGTTAGTTGAGTGGTTACAGAGAGAGAGAGAGAGAGAGAGAGAGAGAGAGAGAGAGAGAGAGAATGTTATCCTTTTATTTCATGTGTTGTAGTCAGGTAGCTTTTGGAATGTCTAAAAAATGCTTGTTGACTTATTAGCCACACCTTAACTATTTGAATAATTAATATGACTCTTGGTCATTCTTCTCCATTTGAAAATAAAAAATCAATGACATTTTTTATTAATTCCATCAAACTTGGCTTTAGAAACTTGCCTTCTTCTAAAATGGCTTCTTATTTTATGTGAACTAGTTGTGACTCTTAATTCATGAAATTTTCAATGTCTACATTATGATCATAATCACTATATATTGTCATAGACCTTATAATAATATTATGATACACTATCACATATCTTATGGGTATCCCAATATCCCCTCTGCAACCAAACTAATTGGCCACTATCATTTGACTTTCATTTCAAACTATAATAATCCAATCCCTATCATTATCAGATCCTTTAGTCATTGATATTCCCATTTTCTTAATCATTTGGTCTCCTCTCTTATGAGATTGACCAAAACCATTACATGTAGCTTGTTAAGCACATTGGTCTTAAAGCCCTAGCTTCACATATATTTTATGATTCAAACCAAAATTGTAATTAAACAAAATTATAAAAGGTTGAATATGCATTTTGATTTAAGGTTTTAAACCAAAATTGTTCATAAAGAACTTAACTAAAGAAATTAATTTATAATTGAATTTAAGTTTTAGTGACTCAAACTCAGCTCATTATTGAATAAAATTGAGAAAATATTAAGTATTTTATAACAAGTGCATTAACTTTGTGAAATGTCCTGTAATCAAAAATAAATAAACCATGATCATTAAATTAAAGGAAGATAGCCAATAGATAGTCTTAAGTATGCTCAAAGTCATCACCTTTCAATAATGTGTTATTATCATGGTCTAAAAAAAACCAAATCAATAAATTCAACAATGATATTCTTGTTTAGTTTATTAAACTAATAATATTGTTATAGCTAAGAACCATGTAATACTAATTATTCGAGGGTCAAAATAGTGAATTAGTAAACTGTTGAAAATTTTATTGAGCTACCTAATTCTTATTATTTATTTTAATTGATTGTAAAACTTTAATTTAGATTTAAAATTTTAATAATAAATTAAATATTAAAATAAGAGAACCAAAGTTTTCCTAAAGTATTAGGCTTTGTGACCTCCTTGGTCACCCCTTTGTAATTCATAGACTTTTGTGTTTGCTTTTTAGTGCTATAGCCTTTGTCACTTTGCAAGTTTGTTTTGTCAAAGATGCAAGATGGGCCCCAACATAAGTTAGTATTTAGCCTTGTAATCTTAGTGTCTCTCTCTCTCTTAAAAGGATTGTCTTTTACTTCTATTTTCTAACTTTTCTTTCTTATTTTTCTATATGTTAAGTTTCATTTTCTTATGAATTAACTTATATATGATGGGTACTAAAAGAGAGGTGCATAAATTCTACAATTGTCTTTTTATCTAATGAATTTTAAGATTTTGTGTGATTAAGTTCAAACATATTTCTTTTTCCATTAGATATTATAGAGGTTTAATTTTTATGAGATTTATTAGATGTAAAAAATCAACTAGGAGTTTTAAAATTGGTGATTATTCTCTATAATTGCTTCATTTAGCTTCAAGCTTATGTAGTTAGTCAAATGATCAAATATCAATTTAGTTCATCATTAATCAAGTAATTTTCATTGAGATGGAAGCAAACAACCTTTACACCTATGCAAAATGATCAAACAAAGAGAGAGAGGTCAATGATGTGGAATAATGATCCTATTTTCGATTTGCATATAGTTTTATTAATTAGTGGGTTTGTGAGTAGTGGAACATTCATAAGATGAGGTTGGCATTTGTTTCATGCATAAAAATTATCATTAAGAAAAATTTTCATTCTTAAAATTGCATATCTCAATTATTTTATTCCATTTTATAAAATTTTTATTTTTAATTAAAATTCCATCAAAGTAAATTCATATATAACTTATTTGGCATATGTCACATATTTGCATTATTATTACATTATTCAAAAATAATTAAATAATTTTATTATTTATTACATCATTCTATTCAACTTTGATTAAGTCTCAAGTCTTAAATTGTTGTATTTTGATTTAAAGTTTTATTCTATTTATAGAATCTTAATCACTATAGATTCACATAGAATCAACACAAGCACTTCAAATATAAAAGAATTATCTATAATACAAACTTAAAATAGTGGATAAAACATGGTCATCAAAACTTTACCAAGCATCTTATCAAATATTTGTGTAATTACTAGGTTGGTAGTAAGCATTCTTATTATTATAAAATTCATTAAATATTTTAAATATACTTTAATTAATTTATTTAGGAATAAATATACCCTTTATCTTTTGTTGTTAGTGGTGATCTTTGAGAGTGCCTAGCCAAAGACATTGATTGATCGTGATAAAGATTCACCCTTCCGTGTTCATCTCTATTTCCTTTCTTGCTCCCCTTGGGATCCCAGCTAATAACAAGTACATCTTATGACTCCAAAAAACATTTATAAAAGAAAACTCATAACTTTTTCAATGCTCCTCACTTTCGAGTGCTATTTCTTGTTGGCCATGCTTAAGGGTTTTAGCAATTTATACAAATTTTATTAGTAGCACCTACTAGCAAATTTATTGTAACAACACATTCACAATTCACATCATTGTGACCTCACAACATTAGCCCCTTTTAAGCATGACCAACAAAAAAATACTATTTGTCTAATCTTAAATAAAATTCTATAACATAACTAACTCGATATCAGAACTAGCTTAATGCAAACATCAAATGAAAACATCACAAAACATCACATCAAAGCATCACATTAGTCAAAATAATACATCTCTAACCTAATATCCTAAGGGTTGTGTTGCTAGAAAATAATCTAGTGTGTCTTAGGTTGTGTGAGTGTTTACCTAGTTTCAATCAATGTTTCCATTTTCTAAGTTTTGAGCAAATGTTCAATTTAACTAGATGGTTTCTAGTTTAAGTCATTAATGATTAGTGATTCTAATTGAATTGTATTTGAATTTTAATAGATTTAGATTTCAATTATTTAAAGAAATTTTAAGAATGTAAAAGACAAGTGGGGCCCACCATATGGTTGAACCCAATCACCTAATCATCCTAAGTATTATGAAGTACATACACCAAAATTTTGAAGATATTTTATAACACCTGCAAACTTACATACCAAAAGTTTAAGTAGATTTAGATTTTATAACTATTTAATTATTTTTAGATTTTATGTTAAATTTCTCAAAAGAGTTCCAATAATTTTATTTAAATTCTTACCATTTGGGAAATATATTGGATCATTCTTGAGTATTTTTAGTGATTTATTTTCATGTTTGGTGTCAAGATCCAAACCCATTGATCGAACGGTCAAGAGCTTTTCTTCCACCTCCCCGCTTGTAAACCGAGATCGTCCACTTAATTGGCCAGGATCCCATTATTCAACATTTCATAATTTTCTGAAAAGGATATAATGCATGAATGTAACATCAATAGATGTATTTTCCTATGTTTGATATTCACTTTATAAAGTATCAAAATCAGAACATATCAATAAGTCATTGAAGTTATTCTAAGATGCACCGACACGAACATAAAATGACACAAACACAATACAACACGAAAACAAGACACTTTTGCTTTGAAAAATATATGACATGGACACACTTGTGACATGATATTATAAATTTTATAAATTTTAAGTAATATATAATAAGAAGATTTACATACATACCACACAATTATTATGCATTTATATATAGGAAGATTTATATACATACCACTCAATTCTCGTGTATTTAAATATCTAACACCTAAAGTTCAATATTTACTTATTTAATAATTTCTTATACTTAAAAAGTGCATTTCACTTTTAAAAATTGATGATGATTTTTGATGTGATATTCAATATTAGGATGTTATATATGTAAATATTATAGTTTATGTGCTAGATATGTAAATACATAAGAATTGTGTGGTATGTATTTAAATCTCCTTATATATAACACCTATTAGAGATTTACTTATCTAACAATTTTTCTATGAAAAAAGGTGCATTTCATTTTAAAAAGTAATTGATGATATTTTTTTATGTTATATTGAAGATTGAGATGTTATATATGTAAAAAATTAAAGTTTAGGTGTTAGATATGTAGATACATAAGAATTGTGTGGTATGTATGTAAATCCCCATAATAGTATAATAATAATATATAAATTTTATAAATATTAAATAAGTCAAAAAAATATTAATATTATAAGATCAAAAAATTGAAAATTAATAATGAAGAAAATAAATCAAAGCATGATTTATTATTTTAAATTATGGTGGTAGTTAAAAAAAGTAATTTTGGAGAATTTTTTCTTTATGTCATTGTTAGATGGACAAGTTTAGTCTTTCATTGGTGGTAATGGTCATTTATCTTATCAGAAAAAAATTGAAGTTCTAGGCATTTTTTTTTGACATATGATGGATTTAATCTTATGTCCTTGAAAATATCTTTTAAAATCATAATTTTCTTATAAAAAAATTAAGTAATGATGTGTATTTTATGGGGCCATTATTTAATGAAATTAATTATAACTACTGAAGTTAGCATTTAATACACTAAAACTCTACTTATAATAGGAGTCAATGCCTTATCACAAATTATGGGGCCATGTGTAATGATGATGTGAGATAGAAATCTTTAGAGTTTGGAATTTTCTAATGTTGAACATTTAGGTCCTTTATTTGATTAAACTTTAAGCTATTAGGATTTCAATGAAATTATCATATAAAAGCCTAGTTAAAATATACCACAAAGCCTAACATGAAATTACTTTATTATTTTATGTTATATCTTTGTATGTGATTAGTATTGTTGATTTATTACTGAAAAAAAATATTCAAGCATATCTATAAAAAATAAAATCTGAGTGATAGCCCTTCGTGAATATAATGAAAACCGAGAACTTGGTCCCATTGATGGCCAAGTTTATTCTTTCATTCATCACCCGATCAAATCCTTATATGAACATAACACACTATGAATAATTCCAAATATCCATCATGAAACAAAGATACATTCATATAATTTGATAATTTCATTGAAATCCTAACAACTTAAAGTTTAATCACCCTTAATAAAGGACTTGAATGTTCAACATTAGAAAATTCCAAACTCTAAAAGCCTAGTTAAGACATTCCACAATTCCACTATTCATGAATTATGAGAATTGCACTATCATGGCAGTTCAAGCAATGCTTTCTATGTTAGCACTCATAACAGTATTTTTGCTAAACATCTTTCGATGCCCAATTTGGTCTACAAATACAAGGATATGAATGAGAAAACTTCATCATAATACCAAAAACTAAAAGTGCTATCCTCCCTAAGCATTAATGTAAATTTCCCTTTGGGATTGCGAGCCAAATAAAATATTTAAAATCATAATTTCAACTTTTGCTAGATTCAACACATCAATCAATGCAAAAAATCAATAAAAACTAGGATAATATGTGAGAGAAAAATAATATATTGAATAATTTTGGAAAATTTAGATTTATGCATTGAACAAATGGATAATGAACATGACTAAGCATAAAAATAATTTAATGAAATGTCTTCCAAATAAGGCATTGGCCCCATAATTTGTGATAAGGCATTGGCTTCTATTATAAGGGGTGGAGATGTATTAAATAATAACTTCTAGTAGTTATAATTAATTTCAATAATGGCCCCATAAAATACAAATCATTACTTAATTTTTTATAAGAAAATTATGATTTTAAAAGATATTTTCAAGGTCATAGGATTAAATCCATCATATGTCAAAATAATGGTCAGAAGTTCAATCTTCATGATAAGTGTTTAGTGGAATGATTCATATGTATTTAAAATGTTAATTCATGTCATTCAAGCTAAACATACATGCAAATATTCACATGAAACAAGCTTTATGAAACCTTTTGGGGATTATATGTTGCTTAATTTAAAATCTCATTGACTTGTGTAAATGCTTAGTTAAACTCTTATGTGTATCATTACACAATCTCTTATTCAACTCATGTCTTGAGATATGTAAATGCTTGCATAAAGTAAGCCTATGTCTTTTGCTTGGCTCAAATGTGTGAGATGTATACTTGTTTGAGATGATTTCTTTCTTTTTCTTAAATGTCTCTAAGTGAATTCACTTCTTATTATTTAATGCAAGCTCTCAAAACAAATAATGGCAATTAGAAATAAAATAATCAAACTCATATCTCATATAAGATGTATACTTTTCTTATGACAAATGATTGAAAGGACCAAACTTGTATCCTTTAGAACAGATTTAAACTTGTTGTGTGGCAAATGTATACTTGATAAAAGAGGTGAATAAAGTCCATCAAAAATTTCTATTCCAAAAGAAGGTACTAAATCATATATGCTCACGACGTCAATGAGCTCAAATTAATATTCTTAAAATTATTTAAACATCAATAACTTTTAAAATATTACAAACAAAAGTAAGTTAAAATTATTTGATGCAATATAAATTATCAAAATATAAATTTAATTCTATAGTTAGTTAATATTTATAAACTTTCAACTTAATTAAATTTAAACTTAATATGTAATACACATTTAACTTAAAACCATGTCAATTTGGGCAATCAGAGTTTTGTTGATTCAATTAAGTTTGGGATCATTATATCTTTGTCCATATTAATCATGATATCTACTTGTTATGCTTGGCTTGATGTATTTGGCTAAATCCATTTTGATCAAACTAATTAAACTCTGATTGGTTAGAATCACTTAATTGAAGTTATTTTCTTAACCTTTGATCCAACACAGCCTTGATGGATCATAGATTTAATTAGTACTTGATTTGGATTTTAATATTAATCAAGGCAACCAAGAGATTTTTAGATACCTTAATTGCATTTAAAATTTTGTTTAGATATTTTGTTCCATCAAAATCTTAAGCAATTATTTAGGTTAATGAATTGTTTGAATTAATTTGATTTTAAATTAATTTTAATTGGCTATCTAGTCAAAGCTGATTGGACCATACCTAAACTTGATCCAAGAGACTTCAAAATAGTTGGGATCACATTTGACTCCAAAGAATGCCATTTATGAGATCAATTTTGACTTTATGAGATGAAAGGATTATTTTGGTAAGTTAGAAAATTTTGAACAATTTATTCAAATTGTTCAACCTAAGTCTAGTGATAGGTTTAGTGTGAAGGTTATAATCTTATTTGATTTATTGCTTACCTCTTATCACGAAATGAAGCAAAAGAAATATATGACTAGAGAGGAAAATGGAGGAGAACAAAGTGTTTTTTTGGTGATATTTAAAGGGTGCTAATTTTGTAAATATGAAAGTTTAGGTGCTAAGTATGTAAATACAGGTTTAGGTGATATATATGTATGTGTGTAAAATTCCTTAATTTTTATATTTATTTACACAATTTTTAACATCTACTTAATATCAAAGTATATGTAAATTATTTTATTTTAAATAAATTAGTAATATTTTATATTATTTTAAGATCAAATTATTTATAAATAAATATATTATTTTAAACATTAAATATATGAATATATCAAAGTTAATGATTTATATAAATCATTTTTTAAACTAAATAGTTGGTTAAAGTGATGAGACTGCTAATGGCACACTTGGGAGACATTCTTATCAAATTGAGGTAATTGTTGGGACAAAATTACTTAGCCTATTGATAGTCCTCTATTAAAGTAAGATATTGTGGAGCAATGTAATTTATATTGTTTATAAAAACTATCAATAAATTAAAAAAGATTACAAATATGTATATCACACATTTTTAATATTTTATATATCTAACATCTAAAATTTAAAATATATATTATATATATATATATATATATATATATATATATATATATATATATATATATATATATATATATATATATATATATATATATATATATATATATATACACATATTATCTATTCATAAAACTATAAATTTCACTTTAAAACTTAGTTATAATGATATCTTATATTATATTAAAGATATATATATATTAATAATAACATTTAGTTGTTAGATATGTAAAGGTATGCATGTAAATCCCTAAATTAAAACCTAAATTAAAATAATATAAAAATTACTTTGAAAAAAATTAGACGACAATCAATATTTATGATAGTAAAATTTAATTATAAATAACTTTAAGTTTACAAATTTATTATTAAGGTATATAAAAATCTTATAAATAATTCAACATCTAATAAATTCAGAACGATTAAGTAAATAAAAACTATGATGTCCGTGTGAACTTAATGAATTTATAATCTTTATAGAATCATTTTCAAAATTTAGAAAGATGATAGGTACTAAAATAATTTGATAGTCTTATTACATTCATATGTCAACCTTTTCGACTATATTTAATTCTTCCATAAATTAGGTGCTAAGATATGCATAATTATGATTTTTACATATATAATAAATAAAGTGCCCTCAAAGGATTATTAACGCGCTTGACATAATAATAAGTTGTCTTTTACCCTAAATTTACCATATGAAAGCATTTTCATATTGCATGCCTTTTTTAATTTAAACAACATGGTAAATAATTTTATCAAGAAGAGCATTTAAAGAGAAATTAAAAATAGTAAAAACTTCAACTGAGTTGTGAAGAATCATAACAATGACGTCCATTTTATGAAAAAAAAAACTTATGGTAAATAATAATTACAAATATAGTATTTTAAATATTAAAATTATAAATATAGTATTTTTAGGTATATTTAAATTTGTACTTAAATATCAAAATTTACAATTAATATTTAGTTTATAATTTCACTTTTGTCAAAGTTTTATTAATTCAAGAGACATATAAATATGTGAATTTTGTAGTTAAAAAAATGTTATATTTTATAAATGTATAATTTTGAGTGCTATCAATATGATTATATCATCAAAACAATAAATTCATTTCATTTCAATCTAAATAAAAAAATCTCATACATTTATTTTACTCTCAATCAAATACTTATAAATAATTTAAATATATGCTTTTATTATACATTATATTTTGAATATTTAAAAATTCCAAATAACAACCAAAACAACCCCACAGAGAGAAAAAAAAAGTGTACCACTTAATATGATAGATCATAAAATACGGCCTCATTTGATTTTTGAGAATGAAAAATATTATATATATATATAGTTAATAGTTTGGAGAGAGTATGAAGGAATTCAATGGGATAGGAAATCCAATAAAAAATTATTGTAGAAATACTTATGAAGAAATAATTGATAACATTCATTTCTATAAATACATACTTAAATAAGTCTAAATAATTTATAGATTTATTTTGGAAGTACACATATCCATGACAGATGGTGTGTGAAACAAGCACTCTTTATAATAATTTCTACGAGAAAATCTTTACATTAATGATCAACAGCTCTGAGTTGGATTTTTAAAATATTCAAGTCAAAGTGTTTAGCCTCTTCAAAAGTAATATTTTTATAAGAATTTCTATGAGAAACTATTATTATTTTTATTTTTTTAATTAAGTGTAGATATAAATTATAATATAAATGTATTTTTATCTTGATTTTGAGTTTTATTGGGTGTGAGCAAAAGGGGAGAAATATCCTCTATAAACTTTGTAAACTAATCAATAAAAGAAAAAAATTTGAGAGAGAATAAATAAGTTTGTCTCTTCAAAATAATCTATAGACTTTAAAAAGCCAAACAAGCTTAACATAATTGGCATAACTAGCCAAATATTTCATTTATTCAAATTTATCTAGTACCATTTTCAATTAACACTTAATTGAGGGATGTGAGATAGATCATTCTTGAAAGGATTTTGGATGAATTTATATAACACATTTTATTTAAATTTGAGAAAAGAGTATTTTGGTATAACAAAGCTATTTTTGAAAAATGTTTTTATCTGAAAATACGTTACAAATTTTTTCTTTTTGCTTCATGATTCAAAATTTATGTTATCATAGATGGAAAATTATTGAAATCCAACAAAATCCAAATTATAGAATGACAACTTTGATGACACTTTGATATTAGCATCTGTCTTTTCAACACAAAGGAATTAGATATTCTTTCACACCTAAAAGAAGTGATAAGCCATTCTTATATCACAACATTTCAGTCAATAAGTTTTTTCTATCAATTACATATAATGTAATATTTTTTTATTTTTATTATTATGGTGAGGAGACCAATGTAGAGTGTATTTAGTTGAGGCAATATGGTATAATATGATATACACTCCTACCTAAATGGGTGCTTAAAATACTTGGCTAATAATTTCTCTGCATATAGTGTTAACTTTATATTTTTAAGTGAAGACTAATCATAGGAAGCACTAAAAATTTTGAGCTATATCCTAAAGTTGCTATTTCATCTATTGTTACTCAACGATAAATTGATAACATCAACAATACTTAAATCTATGGTGTGCTTTATTATATAATCATTTTGCAACATCAACAAACTTATGTGATCAATGAGGTACATCACTTTTATTTTGTGGTCTTTTAATGGAGGTTGAATTTTAAATGAGTGAATATATATTAATAATAGATTAGAACTGAGCAAGTTTAAGATTCCACTACTAAGAAACCTTAATCAAGACAAGTAATCAAAATGAGTAGTGAGATCTTCATGAGAATGATTTTATCAATTTAGATGGCTAGCATCCAAGTTTTGAGGGCCAAGTATAAATCATCCCTTGAGCAACTCTTTATATTTTAGCTTTGAGAAAAGTTTTGTTGACTTCAAATTTGTTAAATAGAGAGTTAAAGCGACTTGAGCAGGTTCAAGATCAATAATTTGTAATCCTAAGTCATTTTTTTACAATAATTTGATCAATCTAATTCAGATAAATATAAATATATATATTTAATACCATAATATACAGAGATTGACATAATCATGTTCATACGTGAAGTTGTTTAATACAATTTAGTTTTTTCTTTTTGTTTTTTGGTGAAAATAAGAAAATGATCGGTCATTAAAAATGCTAATATTTGGTTTTCTCAAAACTAAGTTTGTTGGCCACTCAAAAGACAACTCGAGCAATAAGCCCTCCCTTAAGCCTGTGAATGGAATAAATATTTCACAAAATAATAATTTTATTTCAATTTTTTTTAAATCAAACATTTAATTAGAGATTTTGTTGGGGTGGACATCCAATAAAAAAATTCATTGAGATATGTCTTTGTAAACATTTTTTAGAATATGGTCAAAAAAAAACATGAAAAGAAAATTTTGAAATTGAAAGATTCAATAGGGGACCAACTGCGCAACTTCAATCATTGTTATATGAGTATTATTAAAATTAATTAAAACTATTATAAATGACAGTATTTTTAATAACTATGACAAGTGATTATATATATATTTGTCAGTTTTATAAAGTTCAAAACGAAGATTACTTCTAACAACATCCACAAAAAATTGAATAGATTTTATCATATTTTAAAATAATTGTTTTTTTTATTTTTCAACCAGCCAAATGAGCCACGTGCATAAATAGTTAATTTTTCATTTTCCTAGCTAGTCACACAGAAACAGATGCAAATGAAGGATAACTTATGTCTATAAATTGAGATATGTAGTGGCAGATTTTGATCAAGTCATCATTACCACTTATACTTCAGCTTTTGAGGAAGTTTCTATTTAAGAAAGCTCGTATAACACATTCCTTCCTCTCTCCTTTAAGCTTCCTCAAGTCAATGGAAGGAGAATTGGGCTCATCAGAGTTTAGCCATCGATGGAGCTCAATCCTCACCTTTATTTCAAGAATGCAAATTATCGCCAAGCATGGGATGACAATTATATACAATTGCTACCCGATAGCTCTTTGGTATGTTTATTGCTTTTCGTAAAATAATTTTAATGCACTTTCCACATAAATCTAATCATAAAAGGTTAAGATTTTTTTATTTTACATGATATATATATATATATATATATATATATATATATATATATATATATATATATATATATATATATATATATATATATATATATATATATATATATATATATATATATATATATATATATATATATATATATATATATATATATATCCATATAAAATTATCCATAAGAAAGAAGGAGATGATTCTATTTCAAAGAATCCATAAGTAGATGTTTGCGATGAATACTCCTCCTGTAAAATTGTAGTTGACAGTAAGTTGATGTATTTTTTGGATATCTTTGACCCATATGAATGATCATATAATTCATAATCCCTATTCACGTTTCAAAGATTATGAACTTAAGTATAGTATACAACATATTAAAAAATAAGATATATGCAGTAATATTTTAATTTATAATTTTAAAAAAGTTTATAAAAGTTTAAAAAGAGTTCCACCTCATATAATTTAAAAGAACATATAATATTTTAGTAGTAATCTTTTTATCACTCTAAGTATCTTTATGCATGTTCATTTAATGCTTCATATGATAGTTTGAGGAGAGAGAAAGATGATCAAAATTTTGTCTCATATCGAACATCACCCTGGAAAGCATCCGAAGGAAAACCTAGCTGCTTATGTTGTTTTGCTCGCTCGGACATCAAACTCTATTTGCAGCTAATCCATGTTTTGGTATTGATCTCAAGCTTAGAATGTAAATGCTCTCTTTTGATGAAAATGGTTTTCTTACCCGGATATAAACCATCCGGTACGATCCTTTATCCTTACTAGGCTTGTTAAATCTTTCAAGGATGCTCTCTCGGTAAATGTTTCCCCTCGGTTAAACTACTTTTGATTTCACGCCGTAATGTGTTGGATCGATGTGGAAATTCTTGCTAAGCCATTTGAATTCTCTTTGGTAAATTCACTTAAACGCCCAAATTTAGAAAACATTCACTCCTTTTTTCGCAGTCTGAAACTTACGGGCACCTTTACTGTGGATTGATCGATCCTAGGCATGTGCTAATTCAATTATCTAATGACTTGGATTATTCAATAGTTTTGCACGTTCTTACTTTATTTTAATTGCCAAATGTGACTTCTAAGTGGACACCTAGTTTTGATATTAAAGAAGAATCTCCAATTGTTCCTATTTGGCTTGTTTTGCCCAACATGCATATACATTTTGTTACACGGTATTATTTTATTTGGGGCTATGACGCCTCTTCAAATTGATCAAGCTACGGTGGTGAGATCCCAGCCCTCGGTAGCACGGATACTTGTTGAAATTGATATAACTAAAAAACATCCAAAAGAAGTCTGGATTGGATCTGAAAAAATGGGTTATAATCAAAAGGTAGAATTTGAAAACTTTCCTCTCGTACACAAAAATCCATGGGCATGAACATACATTATTTTATTCTACATCCACATCTCAAAAAAAAAATAAACTTCCTATCACTACTACTTCGTTACTATGGAGCAACCCACTAAAATGGCCTATGTGCCAAAAGCAAACCAAACTAATCCTCCTTCACAAAACCCTTTACTTTATATCTAATTTGTAAAAGGAAACTAATCTGTTGAATAATGACACCGATGACATAGTTGGTTATGAAACTTAGAAAATTTGCCTATTACTATTTCCAATGGTAAGCATGCTCAACTAATGATTCAAAACAAAGAAATTCATTGAACTTAGCTTGGGAACATCACCACTAAAATCATATTTTGGATCAACAACAAAAATATACAAATGACCATTAATCTAGAAAAGAAGATGAAGCAATCCCTCCCTAACTCTTTGAATTAAAACATGATAACATAATTAACGCCGATCTCGAAGAAGGGGAAATTACCATCATGATTCCTTGCTTAATAATGAAACTTTGGATCACACTAACTATTCTTTTGGATAGACACCTTGGACACCGATAGACACTTTCAAATTGTTCTAACAAAAAGAAAACACTCAAAATCAAAATAGCTAAAAAATGCATAATCACAAGATCTTCATCAACTCTACATCAATAATTTCCTTTTCCTCATTTCACCCAATCAATTTTTTCCAATCTTTTCATTATGATTAATTTTATCATTTGGAATATTGGTATTGGACTACTCTAGTTCAACCGAAGTTAGAAGCCTTTGACTCATAACATATCTCCTTACTACAACCACTTATCCACTCTTCTAAGATTGCATCTACCGCTAGAACACTAGGTTTTCCTAATTTTTTTACAACATTAACAAAAATTTGGTTGTTTTGGAATACAATCAACATCAATATCCTTGACAACCACAATTGATTAATGTCCATATTTGTGTGATTTCACCGGTGAGCTCTTTATTTATGCATCTGTAATAGAGTAGGAACATCCTATGGAATAATTTAAGATCTTTTGCTTCCTCACTCAACCTCGGTTGGTTGCAGATTTTAACACCATCCTCTACAAAGAAGGAGGTCCTCCCTAATCTAATTCTATGGAAGATTTTTAACATGATTCTTGACTAAATTGATATAGGGTTTCGGTTCCAACTAATGGAACAACTCTAGACTTTGGCAACGCCTCGATGCATTTTAACCCTTTGGATTGATCAATGGCCTAATACCTCGAAACACTTAAGTAGAATATCACGCCTCTCTCGACATCGTGAAAATTTCGCTACATCGTTCCCCTTTCGGTTCCAAAATATGTGGTTGCAACATAATGACTTTATGTCTGTTGTTTTGACTAATTGGACGGCCCCAATTCATCCTGATAACTCCATTAAAGGCATGATCTATTTTTGGCTTAAACTTAAAAGACTAAAACAAACTCTGACTGTGGAATAAACACCATTTTAAAAACCTTTTGCAAATCTTAAAACAATGGAAGATCTTGTGCTCTTGAAGAAGCTGAGACCCTAATAAAATGATGAGCTCATTGAAGCTAGAAAATTTGATTAAATATCAAAACATGGAGGAAACTTATTGGCAAAAGTGCTAATAAACATATTATATAATTAACACAAAATATTTCCATGCTCTTTTCAACAAAAGAAAAGTTCTAAACTCTATTAATAAAATTAAAACAAGTAATGATAATTGGATTTGGAAAAATGATATTAAAGATTGGTTATCAACATTTTCAAAATTTGTTAAACAACAACATTACCATGAAAACTATTTCACCTCATATGATTTCCATGATTACTTCACCAAAACATCTCTTATATTAGGTGTCCACAATCTAAATTAGTAATTTTTCAAGCATGAATTGATTGGTTCTGGCCTGATGGATACACAATTATATTCTTTCAATGTTGTTGTCCATTATTATTATCTATTGAATTTGTTATAGACTTTTTCAATGGAAACCCCTTCCTAGATCCTTCTCTAGTACATCCATAGTTCTTATCCAAAAAATAATCACCCGGAAACTTGGAATGACTTTAGATGATTAGTCTTTGCACCTTCTTTAACAAACTAATTGCCAAATAATCACCAACCAATCAATTTGTTGTAATATATTATTTCAATCAAACCGGTTTCATTAAAGGAGAACTATATGATAATTTCTTTTAGCTCAAGAAATGATTCATGATATTGACGTTCTACTAGAGGGTATTGCCTTCAAATGACATTACTAAAGCCTTTGACAAACTCTCTTGGGATTTTCTATACTTCAACTTTTCTATTTTCAAATCATCTATAATTGTTTTAGAACATCTGTAATTAAATATTTGTTTAAAATCATCTTCTTTAATGATATGGTTGTCTTTTGAAATTATTGTGATGATAACAGAGTCAATTGATGAATTAGTAGAACAATTATTATTTTTTATTATTTCTCGTGTAAAATTAGAACATATGTGAAGTTTTTTTTCATTTTTTTTAAAAATCTTTGTAGACCTCTAATAGATTTTGTCACTAAAATTGATACAAAATATCATGAGATCTTCCAACATACATAATTTTAGCGTAGATGCTCAATGAAATCCTACCGTTGGAAATTTTCAAAAATTCCACCAAAAATTCTACCATAAATTATGTCGATGGAATTTCCAATAGAAATCTTCCCATAATCCCAAGGCTTTTGGTATGTCAATTCATCCTAAATTTATTTTTGATGAAAAATTCATCGCAAACCCTTTTCTGATGGATTGTTGGATTATTGAAATGCATGTCTAATCAATGTTTTATCGATTGAGATTTATCCATTATAAACATGTTTCCAATGAAAAATATGTGATTTCCTGATTTTTCATAAAATCAAGCTTTGTTGTAGTGACATTTACTATTGTCAACAAACTCGATGCATACCACCATTTATAGCTTGATGCTAGTTGTTGACATATGTCATGGCATATATGTTCTTGTTTACTATTGACACATCATTATCTATAAAGCAAGCATATCATCTACTCATGCCATATATTTAATTATATTCTCTATAATTCATGTCTATTATGTTTTATTAATGCCTTCTAATTATGAGGAAGAGCATTATTTGTAATTTGTGATATATATTATTGAAATTATATCAAGGGGGATTCACATACATATGTTTTTCTCTCATTCCATTGCCAATAGGTTATACCCAAGCCACCCCGCAAACAATTCAAAGAGATTCTAGTTTGAGAGGATGACAAATTAGAGAAGAGAAGGGAGAGAGCCTTGCCTTATGGCAAAAAAAAAGTGGCAATGTAGAGGTCCCAAAGAGAGATGAAGTGAGGATAGAGCTTCTCTATTGCAATTATAAGACAAATGGCTGGATTTTGTAGAAAAACCTTGACAGAGTATCTTGCGTTAAAAGGACATGGTTAAGAGTGGTAGATTTGATTTATTATAAAATTTAGGGTACTATTATTGTAAAAATTTGATTTTTAGTTGTTAGCTATGAAAGTAATTATGTATTTAGTAGTATGTATGTAAATCTCCCTTATTTCAACTGGGCTAAACACCATGATTTTTTTTCTCTTTTTTGGATTTTTCACATAAAAGATTCTAGAGTCTTCTTCTATTTGTATGTGTACTAGTTCTTCATATAATGCGAAAATATTAAACACACTTCACCATCCATCAATATTAGGGTAGTGACAATAATACAAGTATATTATAAATAACTATATGTTTATAATTTTATAACTAATAAGAAACATAAAAATATTACAAAGATCTTTCTTGTGATGAAGATTTTAACCCTCTTAATTTAGGTACATAAGAAAACTAAAGTTATTGTTTGGAAGAAATAACTCTATTGTAATGATCCTTTAAATTTTGTAAATTATTTATTACTCATTTTAAAAAAAAATTTTAATGTATTGTGATTTTTGAAATCATGTATTTTGATAGGCATATAAGAAAAACATTTTAATATGACCAAACTCTTTTGTATAAAGTTAAAGCTTTAGTTCCTAAATAATTTTAAATACATTAATGGTTGATGGCTTTCCAGATAGATAGGCTTAAGTAGTAGAAAATATAATTGAGATAAAATTAGAAAGTTAGGTAGTTTTAGTCAAATGGTTTCTTTCTCCTACATACTCTAAGGAGTGCTTCCGTTTTTAAACTGATCAAGTAGTATGTCTTTTAAGAATTTTGTGCTTGAGGTTTTTTTTCAATGATAGAATTTATAATTTTTGATAGAAAATCTAAATTTGATTGAGTTGGATCAATTACCTTTATGTTTAAATAGATCTACACTTTATAAATTGGGGATGGTGGATCTAATTCTTATTATATTATGTATATCTTTTCTTGAATTTCTTATAAGTGCATATTTATCCCATTATTATTATATTCACTCTTGCTTTTTTTAGTCATTTTTATATACACTTCGACTGAATCAGAATATAATCATAATTTTTCAATAAAAAGTATTTTTAAAGATTTGCAAGAATATAATTAAATCTAAGGATCATTTTCTTTGAGGATACTTAAACTCAAATAATTTTTTAAATGTAATTTTAAGAAACATTATTATAATTCAAAAAATTTATTTAGGTTTTCACATGAATTCTAATTGCTTTTTTTAACTAGACCTCTTTAATTATCTCTTTGAATGAAATTTTATATTCATAATACTTTTATATTGTAACTTTTTTTTATTAATTGAACACTAGGGTAAATAATCTTATCAAGAAGCGGATATAAACAAAATTTAAACATAGCAAAACTCTCAAACAACCACAAAGAAGACACACCCAATCAAATCTCTAAGAAATTAAAATAAAAAAGAAATGTGTTTACAATTTCCAATGGCATAGCAAATGTGATTGCACAAGCATGGTTTTAATTTGTGGGAGGAGATTATTCCAAATTATGCATCAGGTGGAGGCTTAGTAGTCAAAGGTGTGTTTTAAAATTTTCTTATTAAAGTGAAATCGCAGTTCATTTAAATTAAAGTATTGGATGAATTTCAAATTTCACAAAAAAAAATTATACTTATTTTACTCACAATCAAACGTTAAAAAATTATAAATATCTAAACTTTAAGTGCAAAAAATAAAAAAATAAATTAAATTTCTCTTTGTAAAATATATTAAATTATACTAATTTTCTCTCTCTAAAATAATATATAATATTTTAAATGAATATTACTTCATATGTAGTTATGTATGTTATATAAATTTTATTTAAAAGTTAGATTGAAAATATGCCATTTAATTTGTAGCATGCCAGAAAACTTGTAACGGTAGAATAAACCTTCACTTATTTTTGTGGAAGTCTAAAAATCACAGATAGTTGAAAAGAGAATAAAAAACTCCATAATTTTATGAAAACCCCAAAATAGGGAAAAAATCACTGGCCTACTAGTAAAAAAATCTTCACTATATTTGCTTGAGTACAGAGTTTAAATCTTCCGGATTACAATGTATGTGAGAAACCTGATAATGGGAATTCTAATCAGTTACAAGAATAAAAATGTATGGGGTGTAACCATTGTTGGTACAATGACTAATGGCGACAATGGTGGTGATGACAAACTTGAACTTCTCTCCAGCCTTTCAAGTTCACTTCTAGCTCATTCTCCTCCTTCATGACAAGAATGGGGTCCTATTTATAGGATTTTAAAAGGGGCATTTTGGTAATTATAGCCAAAATCTCAAAACACTCCATCAGACGGTGTATATTGATTCATTTGATCATATATAGTTTTTTGGTGATTTGACCGTCCAAACGATCTCGATTTGAGTGATCTTAGGCTCGTTAGATTCGTCTCGTCGAACCGCTCGATTCTACTGTAATCATGTCAAATTTGGAAGTCATTTGATAATCCAGTTAGTTTCTCAAAATTTCATATGTGACTTTTGAGCTTGATTTGAGCTTTAAGCTCGATTGACACGATTCTATATTATTAGACTCATCTTTGAGTCGTAAATTTGATGGGATATATGTTTTAACTTGAAATCCATTGATTTATAAATTTTATAGGGATATATCATTTGTCCTTTTTTTGGATAAAAAACTCATTTCATTCAAAAAATATATAGAATCACTTTAACCAAAAAATTATTAGGATATATGATATATATATTACATGTATCAAATTTATATTTATTTATTTTATTAATATTATTTTTATTATTTTTATATATATATATATATAATATATATATAAATATATATATATATATATATATATATATATATATATATATATATATATATATATATATATATATATATATATATATATTTTATGGCTATTTTTTAAATGTATCCACCCAACACCCCACCCATCTTGTGATGGTGACTAATCCCATGCAGCTTAGCATCACCCACACGGGTCCCCACATGATTGAGTTAGAGCCTGTAGAATCAACGGTCCTGTCACACCACCAACCTGAGCTAGACGATGGGTATATTTATGGCTATTTGATTTGAAGGAGAGGGGGTCGTGGGTCCCCCAATTTGATTTGAAAGAGAGAGAGAGAGAGAGAGAGAGAGAGAGAGAATAAAGATTTTTTATTTTTATTTTTTATTCATGAAGAATATGAAGAGTTTTTCTAATTTATTAATAATGTGAAAAGTTTTTTTCTCTCTTTTTTTAATGAGGTATATGAAGAGATTTTTTTTATTTTAAATGAGGAATACAAAGAGTTTTTTTTAATTTAAAATATTAATAATTTTCTCTTCTCTCTCTCTTTTTAAGAAGATGAAAAGGTTTTTTTTAATGAGAAATACTAAGAGTTTTTTTTTTATTTAAAATATGAATAACTTTCTCTTCTCTTTTTTTTTAGGAAGTTGAAAAGTTTTTATTTTTTATTTTTTAATGAGATATATGAAGAGTTTTCTTCATTTTTTTATTTTTATTTTATTTTTAAAAGAATTTGAAGTGTCATCTTTTCTAGTATAAATACTAAAAGGGTAGGAAAACTCGACCGATCGGGTTTTTATCAAGGCTAGTTCATCTATGAGGCTCGATTTTACCTCAAAAGAGGTATCAACATCTCGTTTGACCACTGTGTTTGAGATGATCAATGGTCATAAAGTAGGCTCCGAAAGAGGTGTCAACTGCCCTTGTCGGCCGGTTTGAGGCGATCAAGGCCTAGTTCATACGGCGAGCTCCTTTTTTTCCTCAAAGAGGCATCAAGCCATCGACCCATCGTTTGGGCGATTAAGACCCGTTCGCAGGCTATTTTCCCTCAAAAGAGGCTCGCCTCAGACCAACGTTTGGAGGAACTCCGTCATAAAGGCTCATTTTCCTTGAAAGAGGTGTTAATCCGCCGACCGACCGGTTTGGAGGTGATCAAGGCCCGTAGTTCATAGGCGCGAGGCTTTTTCTCAAAGAGGTGTCAACTGTCTCGTCATCGATCGGGTTTGAGGTGATCAAGACTCATAGTTCATGGTGAGGCTCCATTTTCCCTCGAGAGAGGTGTCAACCGCCCTCGGACCAAGGTTTAGGCGATCAATGAGTTCATATAGCGCTTTTCCCTAAAGAGGCATCAACCTCGTCGATCGGGTTTAAAGTGATCAAGGTGTAGTTTATGGAAAATTGATTTTCTTGAAACTCCAATATATGGTTCAAGAGTTGACAACAAGAGACTAGATCATGATGTAACGTCAACTATTAACAGTGATACTTTGATAATCTTCTGAAAGAAATTTCATTTTCAAAATGATTTGGTGGCTATTCATCATAAAAGAACAAGCTTATCCTCCTCCATCGTTGCTCCTGTACCTTCTGAAGCTTTTGCCTTCTGAGATTTGTAATGTACCTGTACTTTATAAGGCTTTGACTCTGAGGTTTTGATGTTGCATTCTCTCAGACTTTACTACTAAGGATTTTGATGTACCTGTATTTTTTGAGGCTTTTGTCTTCTAAGATTTTTGATGTACCCGTGCCTTCTGAGGCTTTCACCTACTGAGATTTTTGATGTACTTGTACCTTCCGATTTTTGCCGGGTTTTGATGTATCTACTTTGAGGTTTTCAATTTATGCCTTCGAGGGCTTTGTCTTCTGAGGTTTTATATATACCTGCACCTTCTGAGGCTTTTGCCATCTAAGATTTTTGATATACATGTACCTTCTGAGGCTTTTGCCTTCTGAGGTTTTATATATATCTGCACCTTCTGAGGCTTTTTCCTTCTAAGGTTTTTGATATACCTGTACCTTCTGAGGCTTTTGCCTTTTGAGATTTTTGATGAGTGGAGACCCTGTCAACCACTTGCTCTCTTAGAGTTTTTCTAGTGAGGACCTTGTCCACTACTAGCTTCCCATCGAGGCTTCCTGATGCCTTCCGGGTTATTAATGGAGACTTTGTCTACCACTTGCTTTCTTTCGTGTCTCATATCTTCCCTTCTGGTATGTCTTTTGGATTTTATTGAATGCAAAGGAAGATTTCATTGATAATAAAAACTTGTTTTGAAAAATAAAATATTATAAACTTTTCAATAGAGAAAAGAAGAAACTTAACTTTCTTTAGTCACTTGCCTTAGTGAGATCTTTCCTTAGATAAGTATTTGTGATATTTCTTACTCAATAACTCCAACGATTTCTTTACCATGATTCCTCGACTTTTTTTGATGATCGTTGTTCCAACAAGTAGTCCCAAATGTCCTTGTATTAAACGCTCAATTTCTTCCTTTATATGAACGCAACTTTTAGTTGAATGCCCTAATGGTGAAAGTGACAATATATTGATTTCCACCATGGATTTCTCAATGGGTTTCATTTGACATATGAATCAATCTCCATTATGATATTCCCAGACATATTTAGTGGAGTATATCTAGAAGTGTTGTAATGCTTGATCTTTTGAATATTTTTCTTTTTTATTTGAGAAGTTGTAAGATCTTCCGATGCATACTTATGCTTAGAGTTATTCTCAAATTGTCTCTACGAGCTCGAGTAATTTGTGCCTCTACGATGAATAAGATTAGTGTAAGATCACATCTCGCATTAATGAAGAGTAGAAAGGCCCGGGAAGACCTAAGGAAGACGAGTTGGATCTACTCCTGAATTTTTCAAGAGAATCTTGAAAGTATTCTTTGAGGGTTTCTCCTTCATTTTGGTGAATTTAGAAAGAAGAGAAGAGTCTTTGATGATTCTTGATTTGAGATAAATTGTTCCAAAGAGTTTAGCCAAATGAGCAAAGTTGAGAATAGTCCCTTGGGGAGGGAATAAAACCATGTAGCTTGCCCTTTAAGAGTGATAGGAAAACTTGAGTAAAAGCCTCTGGGGCTTGTTGAATATGCATAATAGTAATGATTGATGTGCTCATAAGGATCAGAGGTTCCATCATAAGGTTCAATGTTAGGTAGTTTAAACCCCACCAAAATCGATTGTTGAAGAACCATACCATGCAAAGGAGAAGATTCTTGAATACTATGACGATGGATGAATTGTTTATCTCTTAATAAAAATTCATCTTGAACAAGGCGTTGTATTTCATCTTGAATAACTTCACGAGTTGTTTCCATGAAACGGGGGCGATTCAATCCCATCAAAGAGGCAGGGGGATTCAAAGTTGATCGAGAAATACGAGTAGGATGAGTTGAGCTGACAGTATAGTCATGGTCCATATCAAGATGATGTACGGGAGGATTTTCCATATGATTATGACGGGGTTCTTCATTAACTCTATCATGTTATTGATAGGGTCGATTTCCTCTAGTTTGTGGTGGCATTCACGATTGTTCAGCTCCTAGTAAGAGCTGAAGGATCTGAGCTTGATATTCCTCCATTCTTCGCATGCGCTCCTCAAAAGTATGAAGTGCTCCACCAGGCTGGTGGTTTTGATCTTGTTGCGAAACTTGGTTGTTTGACATGATAATGTAATGGAAATCTCTTTCCCACAGACGGCGCCAAATTGTAGCGTGCCAGAAAACTTGTAACGGTAGAATAAACCTTCACGCCTTAGCTTTGTATGGAAATCTAACACACACACAGATAGTTGAAAAGAGAATAAGAAACTCCAATTTTACGGAAAACCCAAATAGGGGAAAACCACGGGCTAGCCCAAAAAATGCTTCACTATATATTTGCTTTGGAGTACAGAGTTTAAATCTTCCCGACACAATGTTGTATGTGAGAAATTCCGATATGGGAATTCCAGAATCAGGTTACAGTAGCTATGCAGCAGTAGTTGGGGGTGTAACGATTGTTGGAGACAGTCGGTGACGACAATAGGCGGTGATCGGCGACAATGGTGGTAATGACAAACTTCAAACTTCTAGCTCTCTCCCATCTTTCTTCCAAGTTCACTTCTAGCTCATTCTCCCCCTTCATGACAAGAATGGGGTCCTATTTATAGAATTATGAAAGGGGCATTTTGGTCATTATAGCCAAAATCTCAAAACACTCTATCGGATGACGATATATTCATTGATCATATATAGTTTTTTGATTTGACCCAAACGATCTTCATTTGATCTTAGTTTGGATTTGTCTCATCGAACCGCCGATTCGATTATATAATCATATCAAATTTGGAAGTCATTTGATCATCCATTAGTATCTCAAAATTTCATGTGACTTTTGAGCTCGACCCGATTCTATTATTAGACTCATCTTATTCGTTGAATTTGATGGGATATATGCTTTAACTTATGAAATCCATCCTTGATTTATAGATTTTATAGAGATATATCATAATTAAATTCAAATCATGAAATCTATTTTTCTTTAAAGTTTTTTAATTGTCAAAATTAATGCAAGAATTTTAAATTTTTTTGTATGCTTTAACTTACAAATAATAAAAATGTTTGTGAAGGAAATAATTTTTTTATTTTTTAGAATTTGAGCACTTCAACATAAATCTCAAAATTAAATAGAAGGAATTTGAGGACCAGGTCATTAATAATTTACTTACAGATCTTTTGACTCATTCCCACAACTGCAAGGATGTGAAATATGATTATCAGGAAGGATTTTGAGTCGGGCCGGCATCCGTACACATTCAGGTGTGGACAACCTGTGGATTGCCAGGAAGCTTCTTATCACGCTTCAGCATAATTGCCCTCCCTGAAAGACATATTTACTGAAATGTCCCGCCTCGCTGACTTGTCGTTCACCATTTTGATAATAAAAATAATAATTACAAATATAGTACTTTAAATATTAAAAATTATAAATATAGTATTTTTAGGTATATTTAAATTTGTACTTAAATATCAAAATTTACAATTAATATTTAGTTTATAATTTCACTTTTGTCAAAGTTTTATTAATTCAAAATAAATATAAATATGTGAATTTTGTAGTTAAAAAAATGTTATATTTTATAAATGTATAATTTTTTGAGTGCTATCAATATGATTATATCATCAAAACAATAAATTCATTTCATTTCAATCTAAATAAAAAAATCTCATACATTTATTTTACTCTCAATCAAATACTTATAAATAATTTAAATATATGCTTTTATTATACATTATATTTTGAATATTAAAAATTCCAAATAACAACCAAAACAACCCCACAGAGAAAAAAAAAAACCAAATATGATAGATCATAAAATACCTCATTTGATTTTGAGAATGAAAATATTATATATATATATATATATATATATATATATATATATATATATATATATATATATATATATATATATATATATATATATATATAGTTAATAGTTTGGAGAGAGTATGAAGGAATTCAATGGGATAGGAAATCCAATAAAAAATTATTGTAGAAATACTTATGAAGAAATAATTGATAACATTCATTTCTATAACGTACAAAATACATACTTAAATAAGTCTAAATAATTTATAGATTTATTTTGGAAGTACACATATCCATGACAGATGGTGTGGAAACAAGCACTCTTTATAATAATTTCTACGAGAAAATCTTTACATTAATGATCAACAGCTCTGAAGAGTTGGAAACTAATGGTTTAAAATATTCAAGTCAAAGTGTTTAGCCTCTTCAAAAGTAATATTTTATAAGAATTTCTATGAGAAACTATTATTTTTATTTTTTTTAATTAAGTGTAGATATAAATTATAATATAAATGTATTTTTATCTTGATTTTGAGTTTTATTGGGTGTGAGCAAAAGGGGAGAAATATCCTCTTTAAACTTTGTAAACTAATCAATAATAAAGAAAAAAAAGTTGAGAGAGAATAAATAAGTTTGTCTCTTCAAAATAATCTATAGACTTTGTCAAAAGCCAAACAATCAGCTTAACATAATTGGCATAACTAGCCAAATATTTCATTTATTCAAATTTATCTAGTACCATTTTCAATTAACACTTAATTGAGGGATGTGAGATAGATCATTCTTGAAAGGATTTTGGATGAATTTATATAACACATTTTATTTAAATTTGAGAAAAGAGTATTTTGGTATAACAAAGCTATTTTGAAAAATGTTTTTATCTGAAAATACGTTACAAATTTTTCTCTTTTTGCTTCATGATTCAAAATTTATGTTATCATAGATGGAAAATTATTGAAATCCAACAAATTATAGAATGACATTTGATGACACACTTTGATATTAGCATCTTTTTCAACACAAAGGAATTAGATATTCTTCCACACCTAAAAGAAGTGATAAGCCATTCTTATATCACAACATTTCAGTCAATAAGTTTTTCTATCAATTACATATAATGTAATATTCTTTTATTTTTTATTATTATGGTGAGGAGACCAATGTAGAGCGTATTTAGTTGAGGCAATATGGTATAATATGATATACACTCCTACCCTAAATGGGTGCTTAAAAATACTTGGCTAATAATTTCTCTGCATGTAGTGTTAACTTTTGCATATTTTTAAGTGAAGACTAATCATAGGAAGCACTAAAAAATTTTGAGCTATATCCTAAAGTTGCTAGCTATTCATCTATTGTTACTCAATTGTACGATAAATTGATAACATCAACAATACTTAAATCTATGGTGTTCTTTATTATATAATCATTGCTTGCAACATCAACAAACTAAGAGATTGACATAATCATGTTTATACGTGAAGTTGTTTAATACAGTTTAGTTTTTTTTCTTTTATATTAATGCAATAGATTAAACTAAAGTTTAGATTCATACTAAGTTAAGAAGACAAGTAATCAAAATGAGTAGTCAAGATCTTCATGAGAATGATTTTATCAATCCCTTTGATGGCTAATCCAAGTTTTGAGGGCCAAGTATAAATCATCCCTTGAGCAACTCTTTATATTTTAGCTTTGAGTAAAAGTTTTTGTTGACTTCAAATTTGTTAAATAGAGAGTTAAAGACGACTTGAGCAGGTTCAAGATCAATAATTTGTAATCCTAAGTCATTTTTTTACAATAATTTGATCAATCTAATTCAGATAAATATAAATATATATATTTAATACCATAATATACAAGAGATTGACATAATCATGTTTATACGTGAAGTTGTTTAATACAATTTAGTTTTTTCTTTTTGTTTTTTTGGTGAAAATAAGAAAATGATCGGCTGGTCATAAGCTAAAATGCTAATATTTGGTTTTCTCCAAAACTAAGTTTGTTGGCCACTCAAAAGACAACTCGAGCAATAAGCCCTCCCTTAACTGCCTGTGAATGGAATAAATATTTCACAAAATAATAATTTTATTTCAATTTTTTTTTTAAATCAAACATTTAATTAGGAGGATTTTTGTGGGGTGGACATCCAATAAAAAATTCATTGAGATATGTCTTTGTAAACAGCATTTTTTTAGAATATGGTCAAAAATTAAAAACATGAAAAGAAAATTTTGAAATTGAAAGATTCAATAGGGGACCAACCACGCAACTTCAATCATTGTTATATGAGTATTATTAAAATTAATTAAAACTATTATAAATGACATAGTATTTTTAATAATGATGACAAGTGATTATATATATATTTGTCAGTTTTATAGAGTTCAAAACGAAGATTACTTCTAACAACATCCACAAAAAATTGAATAGATTTTATCATATTTTAAAATAATTGTTTTTTTTTTTTCAACCAAATGAGCCACGTGCATAAATAGTTAATTTTTCATTTTCCTAGCTAGTCATATAGAAACAGATGCAAATGAAGGATAACTTACGTCTATAAATTGAGATATGCAGTAGCAGATTTTGATCAAGTCATCATTACCACTTATACTTCAGCTTTTGAGGAAGTTTCTATTTAAGAAAGCTCGTATAGCACATTCCTTCCTCTCTCCTTTAAGCTTCCTCAAGTCAATGGAAGGAGAATTGGGCTCATCAGAGAGTTTAGCCTCATCTGATGGAGCTCAATCCTCACCTTTATTTCGAAGAACTGCAAATTATCAGCCAAGCCTATGGGATGACAATTATATACAATCGCTACCCGATAGCTCTTTGGTATCTTTATTGCTTTTTCGTAAAAATAATTTTTTACCAGACATTTTCCACATAAAATATTTTATATCTATATATATATATATATATAAATTATATATATATATATATATATATATATATATATATATATATATATATATATATATATATATATATATATAAATGTTATCCATAAGCAAGAAAGGAGATGATTCTATCTTCAAAGAATCCATAAGTAGATGTTTGCATGAATACTCCTCTGTAAAATTGTAGCAGTAAAGTTGATGTATTTTTTGGATATCTTTGACCCATATGGATGATCATATAACTCCTAATCCCTATTCACGTTTCAAAGATTATGAACTTAAGTATAGTATACAACATATTAAAAAATAAGATATATGCAATAATTTACTTATTCAAAATTAATTTATAATTTTTAAAAAAAGTTTATAAAAGTTTAGAAAGAGTTCTGCCTCATATAATTTAAAAGAACATATAATATTTTAGTAGTAATCTTTTTATCACTCTAAGTATCTTTATGCATGTTCATTAAATGCTTCATATGATAGTTTGTGGAGAGAGAAAGATGATCAAAATTTATAGCTCCATTATCCTGGTCATCATGACTTACTTTAATTTGGCTTCATCATGACTTACTTTAAATTTTTTATATTTAAAACTTTGTATTTTTGTTTTGTTTTTTTTTTTCAATATTATGCATGCTAAGATGTGAGCTATCTGCCCTACTCAAAGGAAGAGATATACAATTATTCTAATATTGATATCTCATGTCGATGCTGCCCATTTCTTTGAGAGAGATACAATCAAAACCCTTTTATTCTATAGGTGCTTTACTATCTATCATTTCTCCCATCTATGCTATAGTGGTATTTCCATGCCCTACTAGCCTAAATTACACAATATGCCTCACAATTATGTATTTTATTTAAAGAAAAAGATGATATTTTTTTATTATTTTTTACCACTCATGAATATAATATATAATATTAAACTAGCAAACTTTTACCTCTTGAGACATATGTAAAGAAAGTGCTTATCAAATGGAGAAAAGGATATAAGTATTTTTTTAAGTGCATAATATAATTGGAGTATCTAATTTACTCATCAATAAGAAATCTTTGTATGGAGCATAAATTCATGAATAATTAGCCTAATTCAAAATTTAATTATAAATTTCTTATGTTAAGATAATAATATTAGATAAAAGTAGAAATTATATGAAAATATGACAAATCTTTTTTTTACTTTAATTTGAAATTAGGGCTACAGATGAACTGAACATTCAAGTACTCTTGACTCGGGAGCTCATTTCTGATCGTTTGATTAATTAATTGAATGAGCTTGAACACTTTTGTAAATACTTGGTTGCTAAATGAACAAGATAGAATAACTTATTGTTTGATTCATTTATATTCATGAATATTATTGTTTAAAGCTCGAGAACAAGCTCATTTAAAAGCTCAATTATTTTTTAAAATTTATTTTTTTTAAGTCTAATAAGCTTTAATTGATGCAACTCGTGTATATTTCTCAACAAGCTATTCGCGAACAAGTTCAATTAAAACTTGATTAAAGCTCGTTTATTTCATTAAATGAAATGCTTGTTAACAAACTCGTTAATCCCAATTTTGATTGAGCTCATTAGCAAGCTTGAGTCAAGCTAAAACACTTTTAAAACTTATGCTTGAACACCATTGTAAAGCTCGAGCTTGAGCTCAATAATGATAAACAAGCTTGAACTTGAACTAGTATATGGCTCGATTCATTTATGCCCTATTTGAAACATATCTATCTCATTCATATTCAAAGATTGAAGTAAATCACGTACTCTTCTTTTTTATTATAGTATTAATGCACATTTATCTTAGGCGTTGAGATCTTTCCATTCCTTATTGAATCTATAAATATATTTCCCAACAATACAAAGTTAGATTCATCTTTATTTTCAAGTTATCTTTTATTTTTTTATTTTATGTCCATTATAATTTAAATGAATTGTCAAAATAAATTTCTCAAAATGCATAACTTCAAGATACTATGTCATATTAAAATCATTCTTGAGTAGGGTAGATCTTAAGAAATAATTTGCTTGTCCAATTATAACTAGCACAATAATTTAGAACTCTAAATTTTATTAACATGTGTGATAAAGGTTATTTACAATCAGTGCTTATCTCGACTTCTTTTAATAGCAATAGTTCGATTTTAACAGCACTGATCAAAAATAATCTTATCAAGAAGAGGATTTAAATAGAAATATAAAGTGAGAGGTGAAGTAAAATAAAAAATAAAATTGATCATGATGACCTTAGAAGAGTCATGGAGGGAGAATATCTATTTATTTGTAACAATGACATATAAGGACAAAGTAGAATTCCATGATGAAATAATACAATCTAGATAAAAAAATATGTTAGAATAAGGACTTAACAATAGAAGTGAGCAAGGGGAATTACTAGCATTGAGGACTCATTAGGGTACATAAGTTTTGAAAATAAAGGAAATGAGAAGAGAGAATCAAGTTAGAAATATTAATTAGAAAAATGGGTACTAAATCCATTAATAATAAGTTTGAGTATACATTATTCGTAGAAGGTAATTATTAATTAAAAATAATTCAATAGAATCCTTTTAGTTATAATTATTGATAGAATTTTGTTGACTTGTAATTGATAGAATATCTACTAAATATTCACCAAATATTCAACTAAGTTTTTTATACCTTTTCATCATATTTTTCTTAACAATTACTACCTATCAATCTTATTATGAATGTATTTATGAAAAGATTCATAATTTTGTTGTGCTTGTTTTGCTCTTGTTCATGTCTATGAGTGAATTAAACTATACAATTTCATATTATTATCATATTCATATTATTATTATTATTATTATTATATTATTATTATTATTATTATTATTAAACATTATGGAAAACATTATGTTTTCCTTACTTTATTCTAGCTTGTTCTCTTAGCAATGGAGTATTTACAAAAGTGTTCAAGCTTGTTCAATTAATTAATCAAACGATCATAAATGAGCTCTAATCGAGCTAAGTCAAGAGTAATCGAATGTTCAGTTCATCTATAGCCCTAATTTCAAATTTAAGTAAAAAAATCATTTGATATGACATTCATGATTGTCATATTTTTCATATAATTTCTACTTTTATCTAATATTATTATCTTACTATAAGAAATTTATAATTTAAATTTTGAATTAGGGTAATTATTCATGAATTTATGCTCCATACAAAGATTTCCTATTGATGAGTAAATTAGATACTCCAATTATATTATGCACTTAAAAAAATATTTATATCTGGTTTTCGATTTGATAGAGCACTTTCTTTACATTTGTCGCAAGAGGTAAAAGTTGGCTACTAGTTTAATATTATATTATATGGTTATCATTCATGAGTGGTATAATAAAAAATATATCATCTTTTTCTTTAAATAATACATAATTGTGGTATATATTGTGTGATTTAAGAGGCATCGACATACCACTCTAGCATAGATGGGAGAAATCATAGATAGTAAAGCAAGAGATGGAACTAGCTATCTAGAAAAGACTGAGGAGCTAGGACAACCTATAGCATACAAAAGGGTTTTGATTGTATCTCTCAAGGAAATAGCAGCATCGACATGAGCTATCAATATTAGAATAATTGTTTATCTCTTTCTTTGAGTAGGGCTATAGCTCACATCTTAGCATGCATAATATTTTAAAAAAAAACAAAAAAGTTATTAATTAAAACAATTCAATAGAATCCTTTTAGTTATAATTATTGATAGAATTTTGTTGACTTGCATAATTGATAGAATATCTACTAAATATTCACAAAATATTCAACTAATTTTTTTATACTTTTCATCATATTTTTTCTTAATAATTACTACCTATCAATCTTATTATGAATGTATTTATGAAAAGATTCCTAATTCTGTTGTGCTTGTTTTGTTCTTGTTCTTGTTCATGTCTATGAGTGAATTAAACTATAAAGTTTTGAATTATTATCATCTTCATTATTATTATTATTTTCATTATTATTATTATTATTATTATTATTATTATTATTATTATTATTATTATTATTATTATTATTTTGTAGAAAACATTATGTTTGCCCTTTGTCCCCTTCAACATCTCCTCAACCTCATTTACCTATCATCTTCTCGATACTTTTCTTTAATGGTCATTGAATTATCTAGGATTGACACAAATAACATATGTTATATGTATGCTCAATTTGAAACCTTTAGGTTTGCCATATGTGTGCTCAATTCTTATCTATTACTACCCTTTTGAAACTACCTCTTATTCAAATGAATGTTAAATATAATTTTTAAATGATTTTCTTTTAAAAAAGGTTTATATGTGCTCATTGCCTAATTTTGATGTTCCCTTAAACAAGGTTTATCACCTGAGCTCTCTATGGCCTTAAATATGTTTGCAAATGAACCGAGAGTTTGACAAGCTACTCAATGGCTTGGCTCGATTAGAGCTTCGTTCATGATTGTTTGATTAACTAATCAAATGAGCTTGAGCACTTTGTAAATACAAGATTGCTAAATGAACAAGATTGAACATCTTGTCAGTTCATTTATATTCATGAATAATATCATTTAAAGCTCGTGAACAAGCTCATTAAGTAGCTCGATTAAAGCTCAATTATTGCGATTAAAGTTGTTTATGAACAATATTGTTTAAATTTTTTCTATGCTTTAATTGATACAACTCATGTATATTTCTCAATAAGTTGGTCAAGCTCGATTAAGACTTGATTAAAGCACGATTATTTCATCAAATGACCTACTTATTAATAAGCTCGATAATCTAATTTGAACTGACCTCGTGAACAAACTCGAATCGAGTTTGAGCTCGATAATGATAAACAAGCTCAAGCTTGAACACCGGCCTAAAAGTTCGAATGGAGCTTGAGCTCGATAATTAAACCATCCTTAAACTCAGCTCGGCTTGGCTCGTTTGTAGCCCTAGCCTTAAATAAGTTTCACAAGCTTGATTTGAAAATTGAGTAACTTTATTAAATAACATAGCGATGTTTTACATAATCATGATCTAATATCATTTGTTCACCATATTATTATCAAAATTGCTTTGCTTCTATTTTATGTGAGTGATATGAGCAAAAACGAAAATAATAATGATAAAATTTATTCCTTTAAAAGTATTTTAAGAATTACTTTCAGTTGAAAGATTTAGGAATTTTTTTAAATCTTCTTTCATTTTACTACCCAAAATATTTTAAAACCAAAATATACATATGATCCTATCCATTATGCTATCATTACTATCTCAAATGTTGCTTTTATTCTTGAACCTAACAGTCATCTCAAGGTACCTCTTTAATTTTTTTTTTTAACATAGAAAAGAAATACAAAGAGTTATTAATTCTAATATTGACGTCCAGAACCATGTCCATGCGTTTACATTAAAAGGGTAACTTTATCTAGCTTCAATAACTATTTATTAATATAATATTTTTGTAATGGTCTCTCTATGATTCATTGTTATAATTAAAGCATGATTGATATTACTAAAATGCCAACATGAATGCAATAAACACAATAAGGCTGATTATAACTTGATGAAATTGCTTGATCTATTATTTGTCATCTATCTATTTGGTTCTCGAGAGCATGATTTTAGTTTAACAACATTATCCATTATTGTATTCATTATTCTCCTAATTTTTTATTTTCATGTTCACTTATGCTTCTTATATATAAGCATGCATATGCTTATATAATTAAATAATAGAATGAAACTATTTTATTCTTCTCTATCATGAAGGCTATTTTTTTAAAGAGGCATTAATCACAACAATGAATGATCATGAGTCTATGATTTTTCCTTAATAGAGTATGTTAAATATAAAATCATAACTATTTATTTATTACAGGATGCACACAATTTGATTTATGGGGGAAGTTGAAGGAAGAAGTGAGAAATTTGATTGATCACAACAAACATAATTATTGAGTTGCTTGAGTTTGTTGATACCTTGCGTCAACGTGGGATTTCATATCATTTTGAGTGTGAGATTACAACTGTGTTGACTTTCATGGCTTCATCAATGGGATGCATACAAAATATATTAAAAATAACCTTCATGGCTGCCTTACTCTTTAGGCTTCTAAGGGAATACACATTAAGGTCCCAAATCTAAGGCAAGTATACCTCTATATCAAGTTTCATTTAAATACTATTTTTAAAAGTCAAATTTTATTTTTCTTTAATTAAAATATATTGATTTAAGATCATAAATTTTATTTTCTTGATATTTTAACATAACAAAAAATTTAATGCTAAAGTTGAATTTTATTTTCTTCCATTATTATAATTACAAGGCATTTGAATTTTTATAGATAATAGTTATTCAATATTGCAGGGATTTTCTTGTGAAGAGCTTCAAAGATGAGAGTGGGAACCTGAAAGTTAGCATTATCGATGATGTAAAGGGAATGCTAAGTTTGTATGAGGCTTCCTATCTTGCTGTTGAAGATGAGAATGAACTAGATGAAGCAATGGAATTCACAAGTAAACATTTAAGAAGGCATCTCAATGAATCAATACACATTAATCTCTTGTTAATTGATCAAATACGTCATGCCTTAGAGCTACCCTTACATTGGAGAATGCCAAGGGTGCACACTAGATGGTTTATTGATGCTTATGAGAAGCAACAAAATATGAATCCCTCATTCTTGAGTTTTCTAAGCTAGATTTCAATATGTTGCAAAGTATCTACAAGAAGGAATTTAAGGAGATGTCTAGGTATGTTATATAAGAAGTCATTATACTTTATTTTATGTGTTTATATATATATATATATATATATATATATATATATATATATATATATATATATATATATATATATATATATATGATGAATATTGATACTTTTTTTATGTATATTAGGTGGTGGAGAGGCCTTGGCCTTGTAGGTGATGAGTTCAATTTTGCAAGAAATAGATTAATGGAGGTATTTTGGTCTATGGGTGTACTTTTGAGCCGCATTTTTGGAGATGCAGAAAGGAGCTCACCAAAATAGGTTGCCTTCTTACAATAGTTGATGATATTTACGATGTGTATGGCTCATTGGAAGAACTTCAGCTCTTTACAAATTCCGTTGATGAGTAAGAAAGCTAAAAAATTTACTTAGGTTATGTTGTTCAAGTAAATCATACATTATGAGATCATTATATATATATATATATATATATATATATATATATATATATATATATATATATATATATATATATATATATATATATATATGTTTATAATATGTAATCATAAGTTTGTTTGAGTTCTAGGTAGTATATAAATTAATATTTAATGGAATCCATAGCTATTACAACAATATGAATTCATGCACTATGTGATGAACTTAGTACTTGAACATTTTATTATATCGCTTTTTCATGCTTTGTCAAAAGTTACATTGGCATTCTACAAACAATAATCTCTTCTTTTCAGAATTTTTCTACTAATATAATATATATTTTCTAATATTTCTTTAATAAATTTCTTATAATATGCCTCTTCTTCTTTGTTTTTTTTTTTTTTTTATTCTAGTCAATGCACTATCAGCTAGCTATTGTTATTTTTTTATTTCTATTAGCAATTGTATATATAAATTGTAGTAGAAATGTATTTTTATCTTGATCTGACTTTTGTTGGGACTGGATATGGGGTAGAAGTAAATTTCCTAAACTTTAAGCTGATCAATAAAAGTTTGCCTCTTCAAAGTAATCTATAAACTTAGTAGAAATCCAAACAATCAACTCAACATAAATGAAATTATTGGCCAAATAATTCTTCCACATTCATTTAGCAATGGATTAAGGGATGGGAGACAAATCATTCTTTAAAGGGTTTTAGATCAACTTATATAATACATTCATTTTAAATTTGAAAAAAAAATATTTTGGTATAATAAAACTATTTTGAAAAATGTGCTTATTTGAAAGTGTGTCACAATATTTTCTCTCTATTTTGTTCATATTCAAAATTTATGTATCTTAGATGGAAAATCAGTGAAGTCCAACAAATTCCAAATTATATGAAGATAACTTTGATGGCGCTTTTCGATACAATAAATGATATTGCATCTATCTTTTCAACACAAAAGGGATTAGATATTCTTCCACAACTAAAACAAGTGGTAAGACATTCTTCTCTGCAACATTTCAGTTTCTTTTTTTATTTTTTATTGTCAAATACTTATAATGCAATATTCTTTTTATTTATTATTATAGTGGGGAGATCAGTGTAGAGCATATTTAGTTGAGGCAATATGGTATTATACGAGATACACTCCCACCTTAAATGAGTATCTGGAAAATGCTTGGTTAACGATGTCTCCGCATTTAGCTCTAACTTCTGCATATTGTTTAAGTAAAAACTTATCAGAAGAAGCACTAAATAGTCTCAAGTTCTATCCTAAAGTTGCTCGATTTTCATCGATCATTGCTCGATTGTATGATGACTTGGCAACATCAATAATAAATTTATGTTGACTATTATATATATTCACAACTACATCAATTAACAAACTATGATCAATGGGCAACAATACTTTTATTTTTTGGTTTTTGATGCAAGATGAGCTTCAAAGGGGTGATGTACCAAAATCAATTCAATGTCATATGAATGAGACAAATGTTTCAGTAACCTATTGCACGAGATCATATGAGATATTTAATCAAAAGCTATTGGAAACTATTGAATGGTGAATATTTTTCTAATTTCAACTTGGAGGAGTCTTTCAAACGATATGTGCTAAATTTTCCTAGAATGACACAATGCATATATCAAAATGGAGATGGATATGGAAAGCCTGATCATGACACTAAGGATAGAATCATCTCTTGATTAATCCCATTCCACTATGAATTAGAAACTTACCATGCTTTCTTGAATTTAATGTTTTATATAATTTGATGAAGATCCTTATCTTCTTCAAGCCATCCATCTCTAAAATTCATGTAATAGCATATTATTATTATTTATAATAATTGGCAAACAAGTATTTGAATTATATATATATATATATATATATATATATATATATATATATATATATATATATATATATATATATATATATATATGTGTGTGAGTGTGAAATTCTTGCATTCAACGCAGTATTTTACTTGTTGGCGTGATGCATTTAATTTGCTACTTTGGGATTGAGTTGTCAACTCAACCCAAAAGTTTGTTTGGTCATGTTAGAATGGATTTATTATTCATCTAAGAAAGTTAGTGTTTTTGTTTTCATGATAATAAATAATAATAATTAACGAATTTTTACTAATTTTTTCAAGTATTTAATATTGATTTCCACTAAATTTTGAATGATGAAAACACATGTCCAATAAATTTTAAATAATTTTGTTAATGCTTAGAAAAGAACTTATTATAATATATTTCAACCAAATCTGCAGTTTATATTAGATGTAACATTGGACAATTTTACTAAACTTTTTTTTTACATCCAACAAATATTTCCACCAAAATGGTCTATTCATCTACCATGATTTTAGTTGCTTATGTCTCCCTCTCTTTTGTTCTATCCCTTGTTTTTTTTTTTTTTGAATAAGAATTCATATTTTTGGCATCCACTTTGGATAGAAAAGATAACAAGATTCAACATTGATATGGCACTAAAAAATACTACTAGTCAAACACAATCTTGATGTTAAATGTAAGCTGATCCTAAGTTGAAACCAGTCAAGATCAAGCACTTAAAATATCATTGGAAACTTTGGGATATCAGCTAAATCCTAAATAGTTCTTAAATATGGAGTGTTTAAGATCAAATCGAGCGTCTTGACGAGCCGGATTTAACAAGCCCAAGATCTCTTGATTCTGACTTCATTTGAGCATTCAAACACACAAATACATCGATGATCGGAATCATCATGAGCCATCCGATGGAGTGGTTTGATTTTGCATGTATTTAAAAATGTCTTCTCTAATCTATAAATAGTCCTCATTCTTCACATGAGGGGAGCCAAGCTATAGAGAAGAGAGAGCTCAAAAGCTTGAAAATCCTCCAAGCAAAACCATGATACCACTCGATGGTCGTCGACCACCTCGCCGCCAACCACCACCGCCGCCACTCAAGTAGTCATCAATCTCCGGACCATCACGCCGATCACTATCCGCATTGCCGCTAACCACCGCTGGCCATTACCGCTTAGTCAGCCTAACCATCATCGCCGTCATCCGCCGCCGGCCGTTGACCATCGCCGCCAACCACCCACTCTAATTTCAATCCCTGAAAATTTCAACTTAATTTGACTTATATTTTTGGTTTAATTAATGAAATTTGATTTTTACTAAAACTTAAATTAAGCTCAAAATACTTAGTAAAATTTAGAGATTTTTGGTTTGTTAGATTCCTCTCGGAAGGAATCAATGAGCCATTAAAGCCATTGGTTAAATATTTTTTATTTTTTATGAATGTTTAAAGCTTTAGGTGATTTAAATTAATTTTTTTTATATAAAAAAATGTATTTGGGTGGGAAGGGAAAATGACCTGCGGCTCGCTCTAGACCGTTCGATCGTGGATCGGATGGTCCAGTTCAGATCGCATGATGGAGAGGCCAGGATCGCGCGATCGGCGCACGATCTGAGCCGTCCGATCACGTGGACCACGCCATCGGATAGTCCAGATCGCATTGGGTGATCCGAAGGCCTTGATCGTGCGATCCACGCACGGTCTGGGCCGTCCGAAGAAAATAGGGCTATTGTTTCATTTTATTAAGCATGCGAAGGAATTTTTTTTTATAAATTTTACTCTCCAAGAGATAGGATAATCCTATTATCTTATAATCCCTCTAATTTCTTTCATATATGATATTTTAAAAGAATAAATATTTTAAAGAATGATCTCTTCTTTAAATAAATTTTAAATTTTTTATGTTATATACCCATTACATGTTAATATTTCATAAAATCTTGATTTAATTTATATTATATTTCATCATCATAATAAAGTGTTTTTATAAAATAAGTAAATTGAGATCTAGCATATCATTAAGCCTAAGTTTGAAGATCCTACACTTGATAATCTTATAGCCCTACTATTATAGTGCACATCTTTCATGACATATCCTTCTTAGGGTCAATAAAATTAAGGTAACATATGGACTAAGGATAAAGCATTTTAAGGAGTTCATCAACTTCCTTCTTTATTTTAACATGTTTAAAGAGGTATATCCTATAGATTGGGAGATTTGATAATTGCATAGTAGAACTTAAATTAATGACATTGTATCCACCTCACGAGGGGAAGCTCATTGAAAAAGTCATTTGGGTAGATATCTGAATACTCAACTAGTAAATTGGTGATTATAGCAAGTATGCGGACCTCAATGTAGTCAGGTGTCTCCTCTTTTAAATAAATAAAAAATTTAAAATTGACAGGTCAAATGTTCTTCATAAAAATGACTAAATCTAACTCCTTTAAATGTAATATCAAAATATAAAGTAAACTTAATGGGTAGATGATCAATCGAAAGAAGACATGGCCACTTAATAGGTAGTCGTGTCCTAATCAACTAAATATTATTCCCCTTCTTCTTTATATATCTACGATGAATATCATAAGTATACTTGTATGAAGATTGCGAGGTAATCCTTTCAGAAGATTTTGTATGATAAAATTTGATAGTATTACCATGATATTTGAATATATAAATGTTCCTCCATTAATAGCCTATGGCATTCATTTTAAAAAATTAAAATCATTCTAACAATATATGGCTTATCCATAAGAAGTATATCACACTAAATATGATCTTTGGTAACTGCATCATATATATAATAGTGGTTGGGAGTGATGTGTGGTTCACTTGAAGGTGATTTGGATGTGATTCAAATTTTAAAATTTTTTATTATTGTCTAATTAGAAATAACATTCATACCTCATCAATTATTATTTTACATCTTATATCTTTAAATATAATAAATATATTAGCAATATTCCTCTTCAGTCTTCATGTTCATTCTTTTAAGCTATTAATTATTTCATAACACTTTCGTGTAAGATTATTTAACTTATGATAAATAGTAAGGTGTCATTAATAATATACTATATATTCTCATCCTCTGGATAATCTCCCTCCTCTAAAATTTGGCTTTATACTATTATTAAATATGTCCTTTTAATGATACTTAAAACATATAATCTCTTTATTATTTGTAGGTGAACTTTAGAATAGGTTTAATGCCTTAAGTTAGCTAGATTAGATTAATAGTAGACATATAGATAGAAATATCATACATTATGAAGTGATGGATAAAAACTTTTTATTTCCCAATGAATTGAGCATAATAGAATGCATCTTATAGATTTGAAGGATATGCAACTTTACATCTTTCCAAATATCCATACTAATGTCTACTATAAATTTATTGCTAAGTTATCATCAATCAATATCCATACACCTAGTCCTCATTACAAGATCATCAAAAGTATCTAGTTCTCAGTGGCTTACATACTTTCTTGCTTAAGAATCATGAATCATTTTATCATGATGCCTTGAATAATGTTTTGATCTTAGTAATTCTTCTATCTCTACTTTAGTGAGAATTAATCATCTTAATCTCTCTTCTCTTGCATATACCTTTAATAAAAAAATTTTTGCATGACAAATTATTTTCGCCTAGATAAAGTTATTCATTAAGAATCATTCATCTAATATCACTCAAGAACTCATCTATTTGACAAAACTATTCTAGAAATTTGTTAGGTTGTAAACACCGCAAAATTTGGGACTTTTTTCTTACTTGTATTAGTTGGATCATTATAATCCTTCTCATTCATTTAGATTTTTTCCATCTCTAAACACATTTATATTCTTAAGAGTGGTTGTAAAGGGATAATATTTTCCTAGTATATTATTTCTTGGATAGATGAGTTGGTAAAGGGTTAAATGGACATTTTACTATCTAAGATTTAATTATTTAACATAAGTCATCATGATATCTAGAATCATTTGCATTTTATCACTATGTCCATCCAATATAATTTGCACTTGGTCTAACCTTAACTCATGATCATTTTTATTAACACTAATATTTTTTATTACATTGTACAAACCCTTTATTATTTCATGGTTTCTATTTTTGGTTGCATGTTATTTTTTATTACATTGTATAAACCCTTATATTATTTCATGGTTTCTATTTTAGTATGATCTTAACACAAAATCTTTATAAAATGGCCAATAAATATAACAATACTAATGCTTAGTCATGAATATATAATTCATTAGAAGTAGAAACAGTAGAAAATGAAAAGTTACCCATTGTTAAATAAAATTATTATTTTGCAAGTGATCCCTCTAATGTGTTGCCTTCTTAGTCACCTAAGTTTCAACTAGAAAAAACTAACTAATGGAGCCTTGGTTTTGGAAATTAACAAGGAGGTCTACTTTAATGAAAGTCCTAATAATAAGTTTTTTAGTTGAGTGGGGGTGTGGTCTTTGAAAGGTGGAGATTTGTCATTAATATGAAAATCATATACTCTAGAATCCGATGGTTGAAATTTAAAACTTAAGGTAAAGTAAATGATTAGGTTCAAACTTTGGACACCAGAGGCTTTTGGGATGTTTATAAATATGATATAAAGTTTATGGAAGTTTTCAAGTGATCAGAGATAGGAAAGTATATGGCCAATTAGGTTTAACCAAGTTTGGTTAATGGATATTGGTTTCTCCACTTTGTCAATGAGAAGGGCTGGGGTGGATTAAAGTTGGCAAAGGATAAAGTAGATGTAAAGAGAATGTAGATTCATATATAAAATTAAAATTAAAATGAAAAAAAGTGCTCTTAGGAAATAGGCTTAGCCACCAAGCAAGAAAAATATTTTATTGAAAAGCTTCAATTTTTTTTAAAATTTTTTTAAAATGTTAATATTTTAATACGTTTTCTTATATTAAATTTATAAAAGGTATAAAAGGTATAAAAGGTGATTCCATACTTTAAGAGGTTAGTTGAGTGGTTACAAAGAGAGAGAGAGAGAGAGAGAGAGAGAGAGAGAGAGAGAGAGAGGATGTTATCCTTTTATTTCATGTGTTGTAGTCAGGTAGCTTTTGGAATGTCTAAAAAATGCTTGTTGACTTATTAGCCACACCTTAACTCTTTGAATAATTAATATGACTCTTGGTCATTCTTCTCCATTTGAAAATAAAAAATCAATGACATTTTTTATTAATTCCATCAAACTTGGCTTTAGAAACTTGACTTCTTCTAAAATGGCTTCTTATTTTATGTGAACTAGTTGTGACTCTTAATTCATGAAATTTTCAATGTCTACATTATGATCATAATCACTATATATTGTCATAGACCTTATAATAATATTATGATACACTATATCACATATCTTATGGGTATCCCAATACCCCTCTTATGAAGTGCAACCAAACTAATTGGCCACTATCATTTGACATTTCATCATTCATTAACTATAATAATCCAATCCCTATCATTATCAGGATCCTTTAGTCATTGACATTCAATTCCCATTTTCTTAATCATTTGGTCTCCTCTTATTAAGAGATTGACCAAAACCTATTACATGTAGCTTGTTAAGCACATTGGTTGAAAGCCCTAGCTTCACATATATTTTATGATTCAAACCAAAATTGTAATTAAACAAAATTATAAAGGTTGAATATGCATTTTGATTTAAGGTTTTTAAACCAAAATTGTTCATAAAGAACTTAACTAAAGAAATTAATTTATAATTGAATTTAAGTTTTAGTGACTCAAACTCACTCATTATTGAATAAAATTGAGAAAATATTAAGTATTTTTATAACAAGTGCACCATTAACTTTGTGAAATGAAAAAGCTTGTAATCAAAAAAAAAAAAACCATGATCATTAAATTAAAGGAAGAGTTTATAGCAGATAGTCTTAAGTATGCTCAAAGTCATCACCTTTCAATAATGTGTTATTATCATGGTCTAAAAATTGAACCAAATCAATAAATTCAACAATGATCCAGTTCTTTGTTTAGTTTATTAAACTAATAATATTGTTATAGCTAAGAACCATGTAATACTAATTATACCGAGGGTCAAAATAGTGAATTAGTAAGCTTGAAAATTTTATTGAGCTACCTAATTCTTATTATTTATTTTTAATTGGATTGTAAAACTTTAATTTAGATTTAAAATTTTAATAATAAATTAAATATTTAAAATAAGAGAACCAAACTTTTCCTAAAAGTATTAGGCTTTGCGACCTCCTTTGGTCACCCCTTTGTAATTCATAGACTTTGCGGTTTGCTTTTTTAGTGGCTTTTAGCCTTTTGTCGACTTTGCAAGTTTGTTTTGTCAAAGATGCAAGATGGGCCCCAACATAAGTTAGCAATTAGCCTTGTAATTCTTAGTGTTTCTCTCTCTCTCTTTGTGTCTCTCTCTCTCTTAAAAGGATTGTCTTTACTTCCTATTTTCTAACTTTTTTTCTTATTTTTCTATATGTTAAGTTTCATTTTCTTATGAATTAAGCTATGAGGTATATATGATGGGTACTAAAAGAGGTGCATAAATTCTACAATTGTCTTTTTATCTAATGAATTTTAAGATTTTGTGTGGATTAAGTTGTTCAAACATATTTTCTTTTGCCATTAGATATTATAGAGAGGGTTTAATTTTTATGAGATTTGTTAGATGTAAAAAATCAACTAGGAGTTTTAAAATTGGTGATTATTCTCTATAATTGCTTCATTTAGCTTCAAATTAAGCTTACGTAGTTAGTCAAATGATCAAATATCAATTTCCATCTAGTTCATCATTAATCAAGTAATTTTCATTGAGGCTGGAAGCAAACAACCTTTACACCTATGCAAAATGATCAAACAAAGAGAGAGAGGTCAATGATGTGGAATAATGATCCTATTTTCGATTTGCATATAGTTTTTATTAATATTAGTGGGTTTATGAGTAGTGGAACATTCATAAGATGAGGTTGGCATTTGTTACATGCATAAAATTATCATTAAGAAAAATTTTCATTCTTAAAATCATCAGGCATATCTCAATTATTTTATTCCAGCTTTATAAAATTTTTATTTTTTAATGAAAATTCCATCAAAGTAAATGCATATATAACTTATTTGGCATATGTCACATATTTGCATTATTATTACATTATTCTAAAATAATTAAATAATTTTATTATTTATTACATCATTCTATTCAACTTTGATTAAGTCTCTAAGTCTTAAATTGTTGTATTTTGATTTAAAGTTTTATTCTATTTCTAGAATCTTAATCACTATAGATTCACATAGAATCAACACAAGAACTTCAAATATAAAAGAATTATCTATAATACAAACTTAAAAATAGTGGATAAAACATGGTCATCAAAACTTTACCAAGCATCTTATCAAATATTTGTGTAATTACTAGGTTGGTAGTAAGCACATACTTATTATTATAAAAAATTCATTAAATATTTTTAAAATATACTAATTAATTTATTTAGGAATAAATATACCCTTTATCTTTTATTGTTAGTGGTGATCTTTGAGAGTGCCTAGCCAGCACATTGGACTGCATTGATTGCATAAAGATTCACCCTTCCAGGTTTATCTCTATTTCCTTTCTTGCTCCCCTTGGGATCCCACAAGCTAATAACAAGTACATCTTATGACTCCAAATAACATTTATAAAAAGAAAAGTCATAACTTTTTCAATGCTCCTCACTTTTGAGTGCTAAGCCACCTTTCTGTGGCCATGCTTAAGGGGTTTTAGCAATTTATACAAATTTTATTAGTAGCACCTACTAGCAAATTTATTGTAACAACACATTCACAATTCACATCATTGTGACCTCACAACATTAGCCCCTTTTAAGCATGACCACTAACAAAAATACTATTAGTCTAATCTTAAATAAAATTCTATAACATAACTAACTCGATATCATAGAACTAGCTTAATGCAAACATCAAATTAAAACATCACAAAACATCACATCAAAGCATCACATTAGTCAAAATAATACATCTCTAACCTAATATCCTAAGGGTTGTGTTGCTAGAAAATAATCTAGTGTGTCTTAGGTTGTGTGAGTGTTTACCTAAATAGTTTCAATCTATGTTTCAATTTTCTAAGTTTTGAGCAAATGTTCAATTTAACTAGGAGTGGTTTCTAGTTTAAGTCATTAATGATTAGTGATTCTAATTGAATTGTATTTGAATTTTAATAGATTTAGATTTCAATTATTTAAAGAAATTTTAAGAATGTACAAAGATAAGTGGGGCCCACCATATGGTTGAACCCAATCACCTAATCATCCTAAGTATTATGAAGTACATACAGCACCAAACTTTTGAAGATATTTTATAACACCTGCAAACTTACATACCAAAAGTTTAAGTAGATTTTACAGATTTTATAACTATTTAATTATTTTTTAGGAGTTTATGTTAAATTTCTCAAAAGAGTTCCAATAATTTTATTTAAATTCTTACCATTTGGGAAATATATTGGATCATTCTTGAGTATTTTTAGTGATTTATTTTCATGTTGAGTCAAGATCCAAACCCATTGATTGAGGGTCAAGAGCTTATCTTCCACCTCCCGCTTGTAAACCGAGACCGTCCTAATTGGCCAGGATCCGTTATTCAACAGTTCTCATAATTTTCATAAAAAAGGATATAATGCATGAATGTAACTGATCCAATAGATGCATTTTCCTATGTTTGATATTCACTTTATAAAGTATCAAAAGTCGAACATATCAATAAGTCATTGAAGTTATTCTAAGATGCAACACGAACATAAAATGACACAAACACAATACAACACGAAAACAAGACATTTCTGCTTTGAAAAATATATGACATGGACACACTTGATACATGATATTATAAATTTTATAAATTTTAAGTAATATATAATAAGAAGATTTACATACATACCACACAATTCTTATGCATTTATACATAAGAATATTTATATACATACTCAATTCTTGTATTTAAATATCTAACACCTAAAGTTCAATATTTACTTATTTAATAATTTCTTATACTTAAAAGTGCATTTCACTTTTAAAAATTGAGTGATGATGATATTGTTGATGTGATATTCAATATTAAGATGTTATATATGTAAATATTATAGTTTATGTGCTAGATATGTAAATACATTAGAATTGTGTGGTATGTATTTAAATCTCCCTTATATATATAACACCTAAAATTAGAGATTTATTTATCTAACAATTTTTTTATGCTTAAAAAGGTGCATTTCATTTTTAAAAAGTAATCGATGATGATATTTTTTATGTTATATTGAAGATTGAGATGTCATATATGTAAAAATTGAAGTTTTGGTATTAGATATGTAGATACATAAGAATTGTGTGGTATGTATGTAAATCCCCTATAATAGTATAATAATTATATAAATTATATAAATATTAAATAAGCCAAAAAAATATTAATATTATAAGATCAAAAAATATTGAAAATTAATAATGAAGAAAATAAATCAAAGCATGATATATTATTTTAAATTATGGTGGTAGTTAAAAAAAAGAGTAATTTTGGAGAATTTTTTTCTCTTTATGTCAGTGTTAGATGGACAAGTTTAATCTTTCATTGGTGGTAATGGTCATTTATCTTATAAGAAAAAAATTGAAGTTCTAGGCATTATTTTGACATATGATGGATTTAATCTTATGACCTTGAAAATATCTTTTAAAATCATAATTTTCTTATAAAAAATTAAGTAATGATGTGTATTTTATGGGGCCATTATTTAATGAAATTAATTATAACTACTAGAAGTTAGCATTTAATACACTAAAACTCTACCCATATAATAGGAGCCAATGCCTTATCACAAATTATGGGGCCATTTGTAATGATGATGTGAGATAGAAATCTTTAGAGTTTGGAATTTTCTAATGTTGAACATTTAGGTCCTTTATTAAGGGTGATTAAACTTTAAGCTATTAGGATTTCAATGAAATTATCATAAAAAAGCCTAGTTAAAATATACCACACTAAGCCTAACATGAAATTACTTTATTATTTTAATGTTATATATTTGTATGTGATTAGTATTGTTGATTTATTACTCCAGGATTAAATAAAAATATTCAAGCATATCTATAAAATAAAATCGAAAGTGATAGCACCTCTGGAATATAATGTAAAACCCGAGAGCTTGGTACCGACTCTATTAATGGCCAAGTTTAATCTTTCATTCATCACCCGATCAAATCCTTATATGAACATAACACACTATGAATAATTCCAAATAACCATCATGAAACTATGATACATTCATATAATTTGATAATTTCATTGAAATCCTAACAACTTAAAGTTTAATCACCCTTAATAAAGGACTTGAATGTTCACCATTAGAAAATTCCAAACTCTAAAAGCCTAGTTAAGACATTCCACAATTCCACTATTCATGAATTATGAGAATTGCACTATCATGGCAGTTCAAGCAATGCTTTCTATTTTAGCACTCATAACAGTCTTTTTGTTAAACATCTTTTGATGCCCAATTTGGTCTACAAATACAAGGATATGAATGAGAAAACTTCATCATAATACCAAAAACTAAAAGTGCTATCCTCCCTAAGCATTAATGTAAATTTCCCTTTGGGATTGACAAATAAATTATTTAAAATCATAATTTCAACTTTTGCTAGATTCAACACATCAATGAATGCAAAAAATCAATAAAAACTAGGATAATATGTGAGAGAAAAATAATATATTGAATAATTTTTGGATAATTTAGATTTATGCATTGAACAAATGGATAATGAACATGACTAAGCATAAAAATAATTTAATGAAATGTCTTCCAAATAAGGCATTGGCCCCATAATTTGTGTTAAGGCATTCTATTATAAGGGTGGAGATTTAATGTATTAAATAATAACTTCGAAGTTATAATTAATTTCAATAAATAATGGCCCCATAAAATACAAATCATTACTTAATTTTTTATAAGAAAATTATGATTTTAAAAGATATTTTCAAGGTCATAGGATTAAATCCATCATATGTCAAAATAATGATTAGAAGTTCAATCTTCATGATAAGTGTTTAGTGGAATGATTCATATGTATTTAAAATGTTAATTCATGTCATTCAAGCTAAACATACATGCAAATATTCACATGAAACAAGCTTTATGAAACCTTTTTGGGGATTTTATGTTGCTAAATTTAAAAATCTCATTGACTTGTGTAAATGCTTACAAGAGTTAAACTCTTATGTGTATCATTACACAATCTCTTATTCAACTCAATTGTCTTGAGATATGTAAATGCTTGCATAAAGTAAGCCTCCATATGTCTTTTTGCTTAGCTCAAATGTGTGAGATGTATACTTGTTTGAGATGATTTCTTTCTTTTTCTTAAATGTCTCTAAGTGACTTCACACTTCTTTTTATTAGCTTGGAATTTATGCAAGCTCTCAAAACAAATAATGGCAATTAGAAATAAAATAATCAAACTCATATCTCATAAAATGATGTATGCTTTTCTTATGACAAATGATTGAAAGGACCAAACTTGTATCCTTTAGAGATTTAAACTTGTTGTGTGGCAAATGTTAAAAAGATCAAACTCATTTCTTACTTAAGACAATAGGTGTACACTTGAATGCATAAATCTAAATTATCCAAAAATTATTTCCATGATTTCTGAAATAAAGATACATTCATTAATTTGATAATTTCATTACACATTTCATTAAATTATCTCCATGCTTAGTCATGCTCATTATCCATTTGTTCAATGCATAAATCTAAATTATCCAAAAATTATTCAATATATTAATTTTCTCTCTCCTATTATCCTAGTCTTCTTGAATGCCTACCTAAGTAGTTAAGGGAGTTATTGACTAATCTAAGTAGGTGATTAAGAAAGTAAATACCTAGCATTGAGTTTAAAAGTGTGAGACCACCCTCTATGAGCTATGATTGCTATTATTCAAACTTGATATTATTGGACATAGAGAAGCATTTTTGAGAAGTTGTTAATGTCAGTAATAAAAACCAACAAGAAGAATATGAGAAAACTAGTGGTGTAACTAAAAAAAGTAGCAGGGAAAAAAAACTTGAGCAAGAAATAATGGAGAATCAATTAGCAGTAATAATGAGAAGAAGAAAACAATGAATGCCTTGTTATTACTATTTATGATTCATTATCTCTCTCAAGTAACAAGCTCACATTTAGTGGCTAAAAGAATGACAAACCAAAAAAAAATGTAGAAAGTATGCTCCATCATTTTGTACCATATTCATGTCATTGAGCTAGCTATAGTATATATTTATTTTCTAGACTTTAACATAATAAAATACCTTGTAATATGCCACTTTATTATTCCTCAAGCATTAATCGGTCTTCAAACCAAAATTGCTTATTTTCAACTTCATGTTTTGGGTATATTTAGTTGTCTATTCATATTGCAATGCATTTTGAACAAATATTTCAACCATTGATGATAAGAGTGTGTGATTGTTCTTCCTTTCATCTCATTTGGTGGTCGATTTTTAAGCTTGTCTATTGACCAATAATGAATAGACTCTCTAATAGTTTTAAGAGAAAGAAATTCTTACATTGGAAGAATGACAATGGATATCAACCAATTCATTGAGGAAGCGCCAATTCAATAAGGGGACTGCCAAGAGAAATTATCTTACACAACAATTGTAGTTTAGCTATAGCACCCAAGAGGAGGGTGAATTGTGTTTTAAAAATAAATTTCAGAAAAATATAATTTTATCTTTTATAGAAGATTTAAATATTTAATTAGAATACTTTAGTGAAATAAAGCAATAGAAAATGCAATAAGAGAAAAATATATTACTTGATAAAAGAGGTGAATAAAGTCCATCAAAAAATTTTATTCCAAAAGAAGGTACTAAATCATATATGCTCACGTCAATGAGCTCAAATTAATATTCTAAAAATTATTTAGACATCAATAACTTTTAAAATATTACAAACAAAAGTAAGTTAAAATTATTTGATGCAATATAAATTATCAAAATATAAATTTAATTCTATAGTTAGTTAATATTTATAAACTTTCAACTTAATTAAATTTAAACTTAATATTTAGCACACATTTAACTTAAAACCATGTCAATTTGGGCAATCTGTAGTGTTTAAGCTGATTCAATTAAGTTTGCAGGATCATTATATCTTTGTCCATATTAATCATGATATCTACTTGTTATTCTTGGCTTGATGTATTTGGCTAAATCCATTTTGATCAAACTAATTAAACTCTGATTGGTTAGAATCACTTAATTCAAGTTATTTTCTTAACCTTTGATCCAACATAGCCTTGATGGATCATAGATTTAATTAGTACTTGATTTGGATTTTAATATTAATCAAGGAAACCAAGAGATTTTTAGATACCTTAATTGCATTTAAAATTTTGTTTAGATATTTTGTTCCATCAAAATCTTAAGCAATTATTATTAGGTTAATGAATTGTTTGAATTAATTTGATTTTAAATTAATTTTAATTGGGCTATCTAGTCAAAGCTGATTGGACCATACCTAAACTTGATCCAAGAGACTTCAAAATAGTTCGGGATCACATTTGACTCCAAAGAATGCAATTTATGAGATCAATTTTGACTTTATGAGATGAAAGGATTATTTTGGTAAGTTAGAAATTTTTGAACAATTTATTCAAATTGTTCAACCTAAGTCTAGTGATAGGTTTAGTGTGAAGGTTATAATCTTATTTGATTTATTTCTTACCTCTTATCACACGAAATGAAGCAGAGAAATATAACAGACTAATAGTGGTTTAAAGGGTGCTAATTTTGTAAATATGAAAGTTTAGGTGCTAAGTATGTAAATACTACAGGTTTAGGTGATATATATATGTATGTGTGTAAAATTCCTTAATTTTTCATATTTATTTACACAATTTCTTAACATCTACTTAATATCAAAGTAAAAGTATGTAAATTATTTTATTTTAAATAAATTAGTAATATTTTTATATTATTTTAAGATCAAATTATTTATAAATAAATATATTATTTTAAACATTAAATATATGAATATATCAAAGTTAATGATTTATATAAATCATTTTTTTAAACTAAATAGTTGGTTAAAGTGATGAGACTGCTAATGGCACACTTGGGAGACATTCTTATCAAATTGAGGTAATTGTTGGGACAAAATTTGCCTTAGCCTATTGATAGTCCTCTATTCGAGAAAGTAAGATATTGTGGAGCAATGTAATTTATATTGTTTATAAAAATTATCAATAAATTAAAAAAGATTACATATATATATATATATCACATATTTTTAATATTTTTATATATCTAACATCTAAAATTTGATATATATATATATATATATATATATATATATATATATATATACACGCTACTTATCTATTCATAAAACTATAAATTTCACTTTAAAACTTAGTTATAATGATATTTTATATTATATTAAAGATTTAGATATATATTAATAATAACATTTAGTTGTTAGATATGTAAAGGTATGCATTTAAATCCCTAAATTAAAATATAAAATAATATAAAAAATTACTTTCAAAAAAAAATTAGACACCGACAATCAATATTTATGATAGTAAAATTTAATTATAAATAACTTTAAGTTTACAAATTTATAATTAATAAGGTATATAAAAATCTTATAAATAATTCAACATCTAATAAATTGAGATTATGATACTAACTTTTTAATTAAGGCTTTATTCATGTAATTTGGCTCGATTGAGTTAACTCACGGTTCTTTGGATAATTCTAGATTGGCTTGTCGGCTTGAGTCAATTCAATGAGTTAACCCAACAATTGAGCTAACTAGAGTTAGAAAGGATAGAAGTGTTTGATGCCTTCGATCCGTTGGATCTAGCGCTTTAGCTTCGACCGTTGGATGGGATCACTTGGATGGTGTTTCTTTTGATTTGTTTCTTGAACCCGGATGGATTTGCTTCTGTCTTCCCTTGGATGTTTTGATCCGCGATTTTCCTTCTTCGACCGAGTGGATGTGAAGAGGAGAGGATTGATGTAATGGCGGATCGGCGAACGTCTGATCGAGATGAGATGCGGATGATGATCTGATCTCAGCCGTTTGATGAAGTTTTGAATTACCCTAACTGTTTCCTTTCCTTTGTTTGTTTTGCGATGTCGAGCCGTCGACTTACTCAGAGAAAAAGAGAGGAAACCAGAGGGAGTTCATGGTGATTTGAGGAGGGTACTTCCAGTGAGATCCACTGTGGAACTACTTCAGGGAAGAAGAAGGAGATAGAGACAGAGAAAGGAGGCTATTCTTGAGATAATTCTTCAACCCTTTCTTGTTTTTCTCCTCTCTATTTATATTGCTCTTCTAGAGTGTTCTTTTGCTCTGTCTCTGTAACTAATTTATTATTTTTTATCTTCTTGCCTTGTAGGTATTCTTTTGGATATCTTGATTGTTATCATTCTACGCTCTATATGTCATGTCGGTTATTCTTGTTATACTTCTTGATCTTAGTCTTGTCATCATCCTCTATTGGGTTGGATTTAATATTAGAAAGCCTCATTATCTGTATCTATTTATTGGTTTGTATACTAAGCATGTCTTGGAGATCCTCTAGTAAAGGCTGATTTTATTTATTTATTTACTTTATTTGTTCTCTTTATTGTGGAACTTCTTACGGCTCTTTTGTTTTACATTTTATATGTGTTCATATCATTACTCCTCACACTGACCTTGTCCTCAAGGTCAAAATCTGGAGATGCTTTCTGTATTTCTTTACTTGATATCTCAGAAGCTTCTGTGGCTAGAAATCCTTCTGTTTGTCTTGATATTTCTTTACTTTGTGGCTCTCGTTAGTACTTTTGATCTAAACTTTTAACAAGTTGATTACCATCTTATGATTTGGTAATTTTTTTTTGATTGTGTAAAAGCATGTCTCATATTGTCTAAGTCTTTGGATTGAAGCTCTCTATATATATCGCCATTTGTTTCATGTTGTTTGTGAGCTTCTGTGATTTAGATGGGTCTCATCAACCTATCAAAATAAAATTCCTTTGTGTGTGGTGGATTATGTGACCCGTTTGTCCCTCTTAATTGTAAAAGGATATGTGCCAGCTGACTTATTACTATGGACTATCTTATTCTATATAATTGGGTTCTATCTGACATAAAATCTAAGCTAAGTTATTGGTTAGAAGTATTTATAATGTGTATACTTATATAATCTCTATGTCATCATGCTCACTCTGGATTGAATGGTGATATTTTAAGCTTGTATCTAATGTCTCTTCTTGTATCCAATTTACGGTGGAATATTATCGTAGTTGGTAGTCTTGGTCTTCATTGACCATCATGAAGGAACATAAGTTGGCTTGACATATATGCCCTTTGTGATATTTTTCCTCACAGTTAAAACATAATCCTTTATTTCTTCTTTCTTCCAGTTGTGTTGGAGTCAATTTCTGTATGGGAATGTTTTGTTTATTGAGTATTCCATTGCTTTGATTAATTGCTTGCATTATTGGAGGTGTTGGCAGCAAAGGTGGTTGATAGTTCTGATTTTGTTTACTCTGTTGGGCTTGGTATGTTCTGTAATTTCTTGGCATTGTTATATCTTGACATTTTATCCTCCATCAATTTAGCTAATTGGAAGGCTTGTTATAGTGAGCTAGGCTGCAAAGCTCTTACCTCTCTTTTTATATCTTGCCTTAAACCAGATTCAAAATAACTCTGTAAGAATTCAGGTGGAATACCTGATATCTGGTTTGCTAACTCCTCAAATTCGTTATAAAATTCAACTGTATTTTTGTGTAATTTTGCAAGTTCACTTAAAATCTCTATACAAGGAGGGGCCAAATCTCTGAATTACTTGCTCTTTAAATTGTATCCACGAGTGTAATTGGTGATTAAGATGCATCCATTGGTACCAACTTAATGCTGGTTCGTCCATGTAAATAGATGCTATTAAGAATTTCTGGTCTTCTAAAAGGCTATAATATTGAAAAAATTGATCTGCCTTAAATAGCCAACCCCTTGGGTTGTCACCATTGAATCTTGGCATATCAACTTTAACTGGTCTAGCTGTTTGAAATTGAGGTCCATTATTATTAGGAAGTTCAGGTGGGTATGAGTTACATACCTGTGATTGTTGCTGATCGTGAGAAGATTTATCAAGTTTCTCCTATTCGATAATCTTACGGATACTTCATTAAGTATCATGGTAATGGATTGCATTTGCTCATCATTTTGTTTAGTCTGTACACATTCTTCCATAGTTTTTCTTTGTATGTCTTGTACCCTCTGCCATTGTTTGAGATGTGGGAAATCAACAAGAGCACCAATGATAACTATTTTTAATTAAGGCTTTATTCACTAATTTGGAAAGTTAACTTGTTTGGATCATACTTTGTCCGCTTGCTTGAGTCAATTCAATGATTTAACCCAACAATTGAGCTAACTAGAGTTAGAAAGGATAGTGTTTGCGGTGCCTTGATCCGTTGGATCTAGCTTTTAGCTTCCGTTGGATGGGATCACTTGGATGGTGTTTCGATTTGTTTCTTGAACCGGATGGATTTGCTCTTCCCTTGGATCTGTGTTTTGATCACGCGGTTTTCCTTCTTTCTGATCTGAGTGGATTACAGGTGTTGAAGAGGGAGAGGATTGATGTAATGGCGGATCGGCGAACGTCTGATCGAGATGAGATGCGGATGATGATCTGATCTCAGCCGTTTGATGAAGTTTTGAATTACCCTAACTGTTTCCTTTCCTTTGTTTTTTGACCGTCGAGCCGTCGACTTGATCGAGAGAGAAGCGTGGGGAAGAGAGGAAACTAGAGGGAGTTCGCATGATTTCGTGAGGAGGGTACTTCAGTGAGATCCACCGTGGAACTACTTCAGGGAAGAAGAAGGAGATAGAGACAGAGAAAGGAGGCTATTCTTGAGATAATTCTTCAACCCTTTTCTTGTTTTTCTCCTCTCTATTTATAGTTTCTGTTTGCTCTTCTAGAGTGTTCTTTTGCTCTGTCTCTGTAACTAATTTTTGTTATTTTTTTGTTTATCTTCTTGCCTCATGTGTATTTTGGATATCTTGATTTTCTGTATCATTATGCTCTATATGTCATCGGCGGTTATTCTTGTTATACTTCTTGATCTTAGTGTCCTTGTCATCATCCTCTTGTTGGGTTGGATTTAATATTATGAAAGCCTTGTCATATCTATTTATTGGTTTGTATCGAGCATGTCTTGGAGATCCTCTGTAGTAAAAGCTGATTTTATTTATTTATTTACCTATTTATTTGTTCTCTGTTTATTGTGGAACTTCCTCTGGCTCTTTTGTTTCTGTTATTGGCTTGGGGATATGTGTTCATATCAAATTAAGTAAATAAAAACTATGATGTCCGTGTGAACTTAATGAGTTTATAATCTTTACAGAATCATTTTCAAAATTTAGAAAGATGATAGGTACTAAAATAATTTGATAGTCTTATTACATTCATATGTCAACCTTTTCGACTATATTTAATTCTTCCATAAATTAGGTGCTAAGATATGCATAATTATGATTTTTACATATATAATAAATAAAGTGCCCTCAAAAGGATTATTAAGCGCTTGGCATAATAATAAGTTGTCTTTTACCCTAAATTTACCATATGAAAGCATTTTCATATTGCATGCCTTTTAATTTAAACAACATGGTAAATAATTTTATCAAGAAGAGCATTTAAAGAGAAATTAAAAATAGTAAAAACTTCAACTGAGTTGTAAAGAATCCTAACAATGACGTCCATTTTATGAAAAAAAAAAACTTATGGTAATTAAAACTACTCTTGATAAAATAACTCATGAATATTGCATCCAAAAAAACAATGCTTCCTTCCAACCCACAAGGTGATATTACATATTACTATACAAATCGATGCAAATACTTTTTCTACACAACATATTTCTTGATGTGTATTAATTAGACGCTTTAACTTAATAATGTTTGATCATTTTAGTCAACCAATTGGTTCAATGAATTTTATTTTCACAAAAAAAAAAGTGATAAGCAAAATCACCATCTAAAACACAATTTCAAATGACACATTTTCAAAAAAATATTATAAACTTGTAATAATGCTATGATTATAATAATTTTAAATGCCTACAAATTAAGCTACTAAAATAATAATTTAAACAAAGCAATCTGCATTAATAGATAATGTAGCAATTATTGACAATTCTTATTCAAAAAAATATACACTACATCAATTATCGCTTTGGGAACTACATATCATTTAGGAATTCCTAGCCTTTATAGTGTGAACTTAATAAATTTAACGATTTTTCACTCTCACAAACCTTAAATCCTGAAAGGCTGAAACAAATAGCAAGGTTGCATTTCACATACTAAAAAATTTGAGATATTAATATTTTCAAGATTTACTAAATCTGAATAAACAAGAATTAATAAATCCTCTCCAAAATTGCATCAAATGATCAAAATCTCGATATTACTTGCTCAATTAAACTATTAAGGTGCTTTTATGCACATAACATAAAGGCGAAAGAATATTTCTAAAAATCCAACTTTTGTCCAAATCCAGCTTAGAGTGAAGTGGTGGCAATAAATCACGATTAATGCTATGTAATATGAATATCGAGAGATTATTCGCAATTACTCAAAATCAAGTCTTTGGAGAATTCGAGAAAAAAAATCAAATGCTATACCACTTGTTCATGGGGAAATTGCAAGAAACACAAGCCAATTTTAGATTGAAGCAAAAAATTAAGGCGAGATAGAAAAAAATAAGCTCACTTATAAGTAAATTTGTAGTTCAAGGATTCCTCTTCAACCCCACCAATAATTTTTATAAAATCTCTAGTGGGAGTTCATCAATTTCATTATTGTTGCAATCGTTTATAGGATCCCAACCACAACCCATCGAATCCCCAGAAAAATAGAATAGAAGAAGGTGAAAAAGATCAACTTGCTGCATTGCTGATAGAACCGCTGCCGGAGTCCGCGAGAGGCGAGACCACGAGAGCCGAGAGGAAAACTTAGAGAAGAGAATGAAGAGATTCAGAGTTTCAGTCTTTCAGACTATAGGGATTACCGGATTAGGGTTGCTGCTGATTGGCAAAAATCCAAATGCGTGTCACCAGTCGACAGAGAGACACTCAAAGAGGCAAAGTGCCAAAGAGCAGTGTGGCGAGCGCTCTTGAGAGACGAGAGAGGCAGAAGCGAGAAGATGAACAGAATGAAAAGTGAAAATTGGAAAATGAAGAGTCGAAGTCGAAGAGAACCAGCCACAGGCTCTCGGGGGATTGCCTTTTGGCTTTTAAGCTTTTTACTTTTACACCGCTACGTGCGGTGTGGGCATGGTCCATATCCACAGACCGCAGTCACGCACGGTTCACGCAACAGGCCGACCTGCCACATTCCGCAAAATTTCAGTCCAATCGATTTTTTGGATTACAAAATTTCAGATCCGGTTCATAATCCAAAAATAGAATATAGCTCAAATTAAATCCGAAATCCAAAATAAAATTATAAAACTGATCCAAATTAAAAATTTCAATTCTATTTTAATTGGATAATCAGTTTAAAATAAATTATGCACAACCCCATTAATAAATTTAAGGAGTTATACACCAAAATGTGGCATTTGGTGTACTTCTCATATACACAATCCAGAATAAAGCACACCCTGAAGACTCAATATGTGAAGCTTATTTGAATTAAGAGACTATAATTTTTTTACTCCTACTATTTTGAGCCACATGAACTAAAGGATGATGCCGAAGGTGTTGAAGCTTCACAAAATGTGCTCTACATTTTTAAAATTCTAGGAAAGTATGAAGCACTTCAAGATATTTGAATGATAAAGATCTCGTGACAATGATAGTCAATATTTTTATCAGCTACAATGAAGTTCAACCTTTTTTCATGATAAATTGTCAACTTGTGATGTTCAATTTTTGGTTGTATCTAAAATATGATGCATATCTAATCATGTTAATTCGATATTAACTTCAAGTTATTCATGAACTCATTATAAGTGGACGATGATACTATAATAAGAAGGTGAAAGAAAAATCCCATACATGGTGTAGACTACATGTAAGGAGTCTTAATTACAATCTAAAATTCTATTAAATTTATTTACTCCACTTTCATATAAAGCTTCACTTATTAGGTTCATGATTTGAGGAATGAAGTGAAGAACTAGGATATTCATTACCTTGCTTGGGGACCTATGTAAATTGTGAATATGTGATCAATTTATGTTGTAAATGGCTATAGTTTTCACATAAGTTCTTAGTGAGGAAGAAGAAAAATATATAACTCGGGTGTGTTCTTCAAAAGAATACACATTCAAATGATGAGATATATTACTATAGAGTTTTACAAGAAATTGTGCAGTTATATTATCCTAGATCAAATAAGATAAACTTCATTTTATTTGTTTTCCCTTCTTCTTACAAGTAGTAAAATTTTATATAATATCTTCTTTCTTCAATACTTAGGATATACTTGTTCCATTTTTTTTTATATCTTGTAGTTACTATCTTTTTTACATTTCCTACAAATGTTGTATTTCTTTAACTTTTTCTATACAATGTAAATATCTATTCATTGTTTTTTCTTTAAGTTTAGTACTTTTTTTCTATCGATCTAATTATTATAATATTTTGTTATATATTGCATTAGATGGTGGTAACGATGTCCTTCAGATCCATCATGAGCATTTTAGGAGAAAGAATAAGACTATTTCCCAACCTACTATTTAGACTACAACTATTATTATTATCAAAACCACTATTTCAATCTCAGACTACAAACTTGGACAAGCATGTATACTCACCTATCCTCTCTAGAGTCGATGACCCCACATCGTTCTACCCCTTTTAGCCATATGCAAGTCATACATGTTTGCTTTATGAGCCTCATGTTCAATCTCATTAATTTTGATGATAACAAATGTATGCTTGGATGTTATAATATATATTTTATATGTTTGGATATACTAATTGCTAATTACATATATAATACATCTCACAATATGTTTGACGAAAATGCAAATATTTAAGAATGAAAGATAGATCATAATAGATACTTTGATTATCAAGATACAATATTTTAGGTTATATGTATTTATAACTATCTTTGAGGTTCATAAGAGTTCATTGGCATGAATTAATTTGCTCACAACTTAACATTTTATTTTTATTTATTTTAAATTATGAGAATGAGATTAATTTATATAAATCTTTATCTAATTAACATTCAATGCTTCATACATATCATTTAAATTGTCAAAATAATAAATGATAATTAATTATAACTATTGAGTGTAACTAGTTTATATACTTAATTAAATTAAATATTTTAATTTAATGTTTGATTAAAATTGAATTTAATATGATTTTTCAAAAATTAGCTAATTTTAATAATGAATGCATGCTATATGCTTTGGATATATTAAGAGTCATATTTGATTATTTTTTACTTGTCCATGTGACTAGTTGATTTTTGGCTATTTGAATTCAATATTTATTTAATATAAATTATATTTTATTAAATATTATATTATTATATGATAAAATGATATTAGAATAATATAATTCTTTGAAATAATTCAAAATGACCTTGCTTATAAATAGCCTTGATTTTCTTCATGAAAGTTGCTCATTCAAATTTAAAATCTCTCTAGCAAATCTAAGAGAAAACTTATGAGATTTCTCTTCTAACTGTTTCTCCAAATATTGCAAATCAAATCCTTAGTTTAGAAGCTTCAACCTTTTCAACTAAGCAAGCTTTCTCAAATTACTTGACTTTATTTTATTGATCTTAATCTTTTTTTAGTTGTTCATACTATTTTCACCATCTATTTATTCTTTGAAATTTTACTACTTGGTGGATCGTCTTTAGATATCAAAGTTTAAGTTTTTCACATCAAAGTTTCTTCAATCAATTTTTTTTTGTTTAAAACTCTTATGACAGTTTATAGAATTTATTTTTCTTATTAAAATATTTATTTTCCAACAAATTTCTATTGGTTTCTTGAAACATTTCTTCATAAGTCTTATTTCAAAGATCATTTATTCTTATAACTATTTCAAGTATATTTTAGGCATTTTAAATTAATTTATTATGCTGAAAATATTTTTATATTTGCTAGATCTCTCTTTTTAATTAAAAATTTACTAGTTTACTTAGATCTATGATATACTAATTTTATTTAGGTATTTTGTTATCATTTGCATTAATTGAAAGCATCATTTTGGTTAAAATAAAATAAATTATTCCTAGAATTTTAGAGTAAATGCTAGATCTATTATATATTAAGTTTCTTTATCAAAATATAATTTATAAAAGGTTAAATTATTTTATTTGTCACTTATCATTTTATTCCAACTAATATCCTTTGTTTAAATAATTTTATTTGGCCAAAATTTAGAAAAGCTTGTTGTTTTTATTTTTTAATAATTAAGAAAAAAGAAGTTTAGTAGAGTTAATCATTCTTACATTATGATATACATAATAGTTATAGTTTCTCTTAAACTTAAAATTATTCCTTATTGAAATTTATTTTATTGTGCATTAGACTATTGCGAATTTATTTTAAAATCATTTTTATATTAGTCTACAAATTGTAATAACATAAATATCTTAGTTATATCACTTAAGATATTTATTTTATTATTTCTTATCAAAATTAAGTGAGCATTTTATCTTGTCAAAATTGTAAGTTGTAAAGTGATAATTTATAAGTTGTGAGATCACTTTTTGAATTGGATAGCTTGGTATATTTGTGAGAGATATATTTTATCAAATTTATTATTTTGTATTTTTCTTTTTATGTTGTAAAATATATATTAGGGTTATACTCACCCCTTTATAGAGTACATATTATTGTAGGGATTGAACTCCTGTATAGAGAGTATGGTTTATAAGTTATTTTATATTTAGTGGATTCCTAAAGGTGGCTAGGCATGGACGAATGATTTTGAGGTTTGAGAACTCATAAAATTGTGCCTATTATCTCTCTTTATTTTATGTACTTTATTTTTTTGCTACATTAAGAATTGTATATTGTCATTATAAAATCAAAAATTAATTTTCTAATAAAATTTAAAATTAAAGATTTAACTTTTCAAATTTTTAATAATGCCTAATTCAAGCCACTCTTGGGTGCTATGGTGACACCCAATTGGTATCAGAGCCTAGGTTCATTTATTGGCTTAACATCCAAGAATAGATCTTATCACTATGGCACAAGATTTCCCAAAGGATTCACTACTAAATGGACAATCCACTCATAGACCTGTAGTTTTAGAGAGTGTGTCATTTGATTATTGGAAAAATAGAATTAGTACACTTTTAAGAGGCCAAGATGCACACATGTGGTATATGTTGGCATATCAATATCATACACCCATTATAAAAGTAAATGGCATTAAAGTAGAAAAACTTTTTGAGGAATGGACTATACCGAAAGAGAACTTGATGAACTAAATGCTAGCCTGTAATACATTACATTGTGCTTTATTACGATGATTATATGAAAATTTTCATGTTAAGTACAACAAAATAAATATGGGATAAATTAATTATAACTTATGATGAAAGAACTAGTGAAGTTAGTGATACTCACATAAATAGACTTATTCATGAATATGAGTTATTTTGTATGTCTCCTTCTAAATCTATTTATGATATGTATAATATATTCATGAAAAGAATTAACATATTACATTCTCTTGGAAAAACATATAAGAATCGAGACTTAGCCTATAAGATTATTAGATTTCTTACAAAAGAATCGGATGCTAAAGTAATAGCTATTAGTGATGCAAATGATTTCTCTACTTATCCACTTAATCAACTTTTGGGTTCTTTGATAGCACATGAACAAGTTATTGCTCAAAGGGATAAGATGGATAACTCAAAGAAAAGGGAGAAGGAGAAAGGAAAAGCTATTGCATTACAAGTTGATGATAATGATGAGCATAGCACCTCAAGCTTGGATGGTGATAGTGATGAGGTGGTCATGCTATCCAAAAGGCTTGGGAAGTTGCTAAGGAAAATGAATCAAAGGTATAAAATCTAAAACTATAAATTTCAAACTAAGAAATTTCTTGCAGGTGAAGGGATCATTTGCTACTATTGTAAAAAGCCTGGACATGTAAGAGGAGATTATCCAAAATTTGCTGATTCAAAGAAGAAAGACATTGATGTGGAGAGAAGAAAAAAATATGAAGGAGAGAAAAGTATCATAAGAAGAAGAAGAAGGCTTTATGGGCCAATCTAGATTCAAATAAATCAAGCACTTGCTCATCAGATGAAGAGGTCAACATATGTTTTATGGCAAATGGAGAATCTGACTTAGATACTCAAGAGGTATGTAATGATATACCTTATGATGAATTAGATGATGCTTTTAATGATTTAATTATTAAATATAAAAAATTAAAAAGAAAATACAAAACTTTAGAAAAATAATATAAAAATTTAGATATGCATTTTGTGATTTAAAAATAAATGTGATAATTTGAAAAATAAAAATAATTATTTATTAGATTGTTCCTTACTTGTATGTAAACTTGAAAGAGAGAATATCTTGTTAAAAGCAAGATTAGAATTATGTTTGAAAACACAAGTTCATTATAATGCTTCATCAAGTAAAACATTTAATAAAAATTATTTGCATCATACACATCCCACTCATATATCTTATAATTAACATACTAATCCATATGCAAACACTAATGTTCGGTGTAACTATTGTGGTATAAAAGGGCATATTTCATTTGATTGTTATGCTTGTAAATTACAAAACACTAAGCAATCATCTTATGTATGGGTACCAAAAGGTATAAGCACTACACAAACCACACATGCTAGATATCTTCCTTCAAATTTATAATGTGGATCCAAACATGTTTGGGTTCCAAAAGTTAACATGTGATTTTCTTTTGGAGGAATGCCTTCAAAGCAAATTCAAGAAGGCATGTGGTACTTGGATAGTGGATGTTCAAGACATATGATGGGAGATAAGTGTGGTGTTAATTTTCGATGTGGGGACACCATGTAGATCATAGGGGATACTTATTGAATTGATCAGGTACAATATTGAGGTATGATGTACTATCTCGGAAGATAGAGGCATCACCATACAATAGACTTAATCACCTAGTAAAGACTACTAAGGCATGATGGGTCTTTGAATATACCAGAGATTTTTTTCCTGCTTTACATGAAAAAATAAAGTAGGGTTTATATTAAACTTAGTTCTTAAGTTTCAAATGGAGGCAAGCCTTCATAGTTATTTACATCTTAGGAAATTAAATTACTTAAGAATACTCTTGATTAAAGTAGATAATTATTATCTCTAAAGATTTCAAGGTTAGACTATCAAAGGATTGATTATGTTTGAAAAATCGAGTGAGAGAAACCAAGTGGAAGACTTATTTCTAGAATCCAAATGGAGGAAGTAGGAAATGCTCATGATACTAGGAAGCCTAGTGAGCATTACAATCTATCCTATGATTGAGCTTTACATAATCCACTAACACAAGGTTTTGGAAATGCCTAAGAGGTGAGGATTTATGCTTGTAGCTTGAAGAAAATAGCTACCTCAGATCCTAAATCTAGGGAGCTTTAGTATGAGTTAAAGCACGACCTAAATATAAGAGTTAGGTGGACATAAGGGTTTATCTCTACATAAGAGAGTAAATCCATCTGACTTCTAGATTTAAAATTTCTAGAGTGCTTAACACCTCATATGCTTTAAATCCATGTAGACTAGTCTTATGAATTCACAAAATGGTTAGACTATTATTTAATTTGAATGAAAGTCCTAAACTCACTCTAAGAGACTAGAGCATGAGTGGTATGAGCATAGGACTTAATCTACAAGTTCAAAAATCTTTTAAAATTTTATTTCATTTTTGAACTCAATATTTTAGACAAAGGCTTTAGAATTTTTTTTATATGCCTAAATGCATGATGAAAATTGATTGTTGGCTAAATCAAAAGAGAGAGGGTGTAGCCACGTCATCAGGGGTTACTCTCATAGGTCAAGTTGTCCCTATTGTGTAAGGATGAAGGCCCTCATTTTTAGCAAGAGTGATAGAAGATGCATGCATGATGTGAAACATACAACATATAACTAACGGGTTGCTAAATCTTTTAATTATCTTGATTAAACTTTATGATGAGGTTGTGAGTTGTTTAAAATTTAGTTATGAGTGATTAATTGGGTAGAAAATTATTTTTGTCCTAAGAGCCTACCATATCTAGGCCACACATTAAAGCATCAATCAAAAAGAAATTAAGAAAAATATGCAATCCAAATGCACAATCTAAATAAACCATCAATCAATTTTTATAAATTAACGTAAAAGAATAAGAGGCATGTGTGGTACCATCATACAACTTAAAAGAAAAAAGATTGGTAGATCTCTACCCTTATACAACCTAGAATATGAAAGAAAAATTATAATTAGAAATAAATACATGCTATGGGAGTCTTCATTTCTTCATGTCTTCATGTCCTCCTTCTTTCACTTGGTTTGATTAAGCATCAAAAGGCACAAGGCACCCTAGGACTAAGCCTTCTTGCCACTGCTCATCCTAATTCCCCATAATATTAATCATAATTTCTATTGCAAAATTATATTTATATAGAAAAAAAAGTAAATCTAACTACACCTACAAAATAGAGGTTAACTAAACATACATACAATTCTAAGCAGTTGTATGTGTAATTTGGACTTAGCACCGCATATGGGTAACCAAGCCCACCTACCTTAATTTGGATTATGCTTAAGAGTTTAAGAAACCTGCAAAGAGAGAGCATTTATGTTTATTTTAAGAATCCCCTTAAGCACAATCCTATGCAAAAAAATATGATTAAGCTAAGAGCAGCCTAACATCCAATCTACATAACATACACCATAACATCCAGCCTAAAATATTGCATCACAAAATAAACATACATCACACATACACCGCCTTAACTTAGTACTAGAAGTAGTGGCATAACTCTAATGTGTGTGCTAAGGCTTTTTGTAGTATGTCTTAACTAAGGATTAGAGTTATGTTTTTCTAATAGTGGAAGAATTTAATTTAACATAAAGGTTGATTTCATTTCAAGTTAATTAATTGATTTGTAAATTTTTATTCATGTTTTGTTTTGTTTCATTTGATTTACACTTAGCATTGAAGTGTTATAAAGAGAGGAAAAAAGACCCTCCTTCATCCCTACCATAAACCACTTTCTAAAGCACATGTTTTATGATTTGGTTTTCTTTAGTGAATGGCTTATTGCACATTTTTATTAATCCTAAATTTAGGTTAACTTTAAATGATCCTATTCAATGTGAAATGCATCTTAGGATTAATATAATTGAATTACTATCACATGACATATATTAAATCATTCCTTTCCATCACATGCAACATGCATATGACTTAGTACTTAGCATATATATACATACCATGCATTTTGGCATACTTTAAATGATGAATGCATGCATACATTTAGAGCTTATGTTTTATTTAATGGAATTATTTAATATATGTAAATTAAAGCTTTATCCAAATTCTTATAGGAAAATATATAGGAATTTAATTAAGTATGTACTTTTCTTAACTAGGAAAGTGAGGTAATCAAATAACCTCTTTGGGGCTACTTAAAGTATCGTATTCTCGGGATGTCCAGACTATATACTTATTAACATTCAAACACATGTAAATCCATATAAATGAATCATAAGAAAGAGAGAACTATCTTTACATAGAGTATAATTCAATGACTTTGATGATTTTGGATGCATGCATTCTTTAATAATAAAAGGGGATTTTCATCTTTTAATTAAGCACACATACACATGTATAAAAGATGTAAGCAAGTACATGCCATTATTAACCAAGAAAGTGAGGTAATCAAATGACCTCCTTGGGGATACTTAATACCTCATATTCCCAGGATATTCAGACTAAACACTTGATATCTTAAATAAATATGAATGTACACACAACTATAAGGATGAAAATCATGCAAAGATTGTATTTTCTTTAGTTGAATTGTTTAGGCATGTGAATTAAAGCTCTATCCAAATTATAATACCAAAATACATATGAATGAAACTAAATGAGTACGTGTTGTTGTTAAACCAGGGAAGTGAGGTAATCAAATGACCTCTTTGGGCTACTTAAAGCCTCATATTCCTGCGATGTCCAGACTATATACCCATTATTATTCTAACTTATGTAAATCTATATATGAATCATAAGATAGAGAGCTTCATGTCACATACTAAACTATATTTTGAATTGCTCTGGAAGCTTTGAGAGTGTGGTGTTTGAATTGGATCAAAATGAGGGGGTATATGCGACCCTCTCCTTGAATCAAATGGCTTGGATTTAATCCTTATTTTTAGCCGATCAGCTGTCGTAAGTGGCCAGAGGGAACGGGTGTAGGTTAAGGTGGCTCAGTTTGGTGTTGGCCAAGAGCCTGGGTTGGTGGCTCAAGGCAGCTCCCTCCTTGTTCATTGTGTTCAATCAATGTGGGAGGTTAGTTAACTCACCTCCCCTTAGTTCATGGTCGACCTAACCCATGTGGGTCAGGTTAGCCATGTAGGTAGAGTGTTTTTTTGGGAATGAGGTGGTAGTCAAGGAGAAAAAGGGAAAGTTGACTTTCCAATTTGCATTTGATCCCATGTGGAGAGGTTTACCAATTGGTTAATAGGTCAAATTGGGTCCAAATGGGTTGGATTTATTTTGTACTGACCCAAGATGAGTCAAGGATTGGGTCGATTCCAATGGGTTTGGGCCTGGTTCATGTGGGTATGGCTCAATTTGACCCATGTAGGTCAAATTAGGCTTGGTTGGCTAAAGTTTACCAATTGGTCAAATTAGGTCAAACCAAGACTCAGTTCAAGTTCAAATGATGATTTAAAATATTTTGGTTCAATTGGTTTGAGTCAATTTGGCTTGGATTTGATTTTGGCTTATTTGAAGTCATATGGGTCAAATGGGTCAAGTTGACCAATTTGACCCAATTGACCAAATTGGCTTGGGTTAGTGGTTGATTCATATTCAATTGATTAATTTATGATGAATGTAGGCTTTTGGTTTCAATCAATTTGTATTTAGTTTTGATTTAGGTCAAAATGACCCTTTAGGTCAATTTGGCTAGGTAAGTCAATTAGGCTCAATTGGGTCAATTGGGTTCATGGCTCGATCATGTTCAATGATCAATTTGAAATGAACTTGAGCCACGGTTGCAATCAATTAGAATTTTATTTTGATTTGACTCAATTTGATCTTGTAGGTCAAATTGGGTCAACTTGGGTCAAGAGGTCCAGTTGGATTTGGTTTGGCTCAATGGTCAAGTCATGTTCAAATATTGATTATAGATTAGTTTGAATCATTGGTTTCAATCAATTTGGCTTAGGATGAAATTTGACTCATTTGGCTCATGTAGGTTAAGTGGGTTGACTTGGTCAAATGACCAAGTTGACTTGGTTTGACCCACTTGATGGCAATTGATCAATCAAAGGATGATTGATGATCATCATAGGAGGTTTTGACAAGTTTAGTTCAATCCAATTTGCGTAGGATTGGAATTTAGTTCAAATATGTCAAATTGGTCACTTTGGGTCAAGTGAACCAATTGGGCTTAGTTGAATCAATTTTGGGTTGAATTTAGTTTAGTTGGATTTATATATGGATTTATGATTGATTTATAGCGACAAATCGATTTGGGTTCAATTGGGATTTGGATTATTTTAGTATTTCAAGTCAAATGGGTTAGGTTTAATTGAATTGATTTTGGGTTTTACATTCAATTGATTGTAGACTTCATTTATATTTGGGATGGTGATTGGGAAAATAATTGATTTATGAGAAATCAATTGAGCTTGGCTTGAAGTGAATGGAATTTTGGCTAAGTCCATGGGATTAAATAATGGGCCTATGAAAGGTTGGCTAGATTTAATTTTGGTTTTGTGATTTGAGTTTGATTATAGATTTCATTTAGATTTGGGATGATGATTGGAGAATTGATTGATTCATGAGAAAATCAATTGAATTTGATTTGGATTGAAGGAAATTTTGGCTAAGTCCATGAGATTAAATCATATGGCTTAGGTTAGGTTTAGTTTGGTTTGGGTTTTTTGATTTTTGGTTTGAAATTGATTGTGAATTTGATTTGGATTGAGATTTGGTTTAGCTTAAGAAGGTAAGTATGGTTTTGGCTATAGGCTAGATAAATTTCCATAATCCTATGATTAACCCTTTTAAGTCTCTAGGCTTAAGTTAAGTGTTCACCTAATTTCTAAGTATCTATGACTAAGAGAATCTAGTGTCTAGAAGACTCCTAAATCTAAGGAGAAGAGATTGAGACCTCACTCCAAAGTGAGATTAACAATCACCAAGTCAAATGTTATGTCAATGATCATGGTCAAAATCAAAGAAAAGGAAAATCACCTCTTTGACTTGAGAGTAATTTTCAAATGGTTAAGACAATTTAAACTCAAAATGAACTCCTTGAAGTGTGCAATCATAATAACTTTGGGAAAATTCCTTGGGTTTGTTATCTGACACCGTGAAATTGAAATCAATCGAGAGAAGATTAAAGTGATATTAGAAGTGCCACCCCTTAGGGTCATCGGTTTATCCTAGCTGCTACGACTACTTTTCCAAATGAGCGGAGGCGATTCCGATCAAAGAGGTCACAGCTTAGCATCTGCTCTAGTTTATCAGGAACCATATCGTATATAGATTTATGGTGTCTCATCGAATTATATCTGATAATGGTATTGAATTCAAGAGCGTCAATCCCACTTAGAGAGGTCACAACTCAACATGTGCTCCAGTCTGATAATGGTACTGCATTCCGATATCCTTCTTCTTTTGAAGGTCATCGATTCATTCTAGCTGCCATTGATTACTTTTTCAAGTGGGTGGAGGCAATCCCACTTAGAGAGGTCACAACTCAACATGTGCTCTAGTTTTTCAGGAACCATATCGTATATAGGTTCGGTGTGCCTTGATGAATTATATCCGATAATGATACTGCATTCAAGAACACTAAAATTAGTTACTTTGCTTGCAGACCCAGCATAGATTGGAGGTATTATGCCATCTACTATCCAAGGGTAAATGGGTTAGCAGAAGCCTTCAACAAAACTCTCATTTAAATACTGAAGAAGACACAAGATGACAACAAATGATGATGGAATGAACAGTAAGTTGAAGCCTTGTGGGATTATCACACTACATACAACTCCATCCAATCCCCTTTCTCCCAGTATGGTCTGTCGCTCTATCACTAGAAGTCCAACTCCCATCACTAAGGATAGCTGTGGGTAGCAAAATCACAACATAATAGAACACCAAGTTGTGGTTGGAAGAGCTTGAAGGTTTGGAGGAGAGACGCCTACGGGCATTCCAGAACCTCGAGTTATACAAAGCCAAGATGATTCAAGCTCATAACAAGTTGGTCCATCCTAAGCTTTTCAAGTAGGAGAGCTTATTTTAGTTCTAAAGCGACCAATTATTGCCCGTCGAAAGATAGGAGGCTATTTTGAACCCACTTAGGAAGACCCTTTTGCCATAGAGAAGGCCTACCAAGGAGGGTCTTACCAACTCATAAATTATAAAGGAGAGTGCCCGATGCTTCCAATCAATGGGCTCTACTTAAAGAAATACTATACATAAATCTTGTTTGAAAATAATTATCAATAAAATTTCTTTTCAACACAAATTTCATTTCTTCTATGTTAGAAATATTTTTTTCTTGCCATGATATTTAGTAGGTATAAGAGAACCCAAGAGGCATCTTATCCCTCCACAACACAAACACAAACTATAAATGATCTATCAGTGCTATTATGATAGGTGTAAGAGAATAAAAGAGGCATCCTATTTTGACTAGTACAACCAAGTTAGGTGTAAGAGAACCCAAGCGGCATCCTTTCTTGGTGGAGTCACAATTGCCCTTGCGACGCCATTTCATCCACTCTTTGACGTGTTTAGGATAGGTGTAAGAGAACCCATGTGGCATCCTATTCCCTCTTTCATAACACAAATAAATATATATCTTTTATCTTAGGCTACTTTGATGTGGGAGCAAGCCCCTTGTGGCATTCACTCATTAGCCTCTAGGTCTACATGCAACCTCGCCAAGATGTCACCCTAGTGGTCACTTGTTGGAGGATGTGAGTCTCCATGCTTTCTTCCTAACTTGACCATTGCAAACCAACAAGAGCCTCATTAGTAGATTTCAGCCAGCCAGTGAGCTATCTCATGTTGACCTTACTTAAAGAGATGTGAGTCTCCATGCTTTCTTCTTGAACTAGCCATCATGCACTAACTAGGTTGAGTATATTTGAGGTTTAGGGTAAGTACCCTAGAGGCTCCTTTCCTCTTGACTATATTTGAGTCGATGTAAGTCCTCCAGTGGCATTCATTTAGTAGTCACCCTAGGTCGGATGACCCCTATCGAGTCGAAGATAGACTATCCCGATGATCAGTTCTGCTTTAGAGAGATATAAACATACATGCCTTCTTTCTAGACTGATTGACACAAACTGACGGGCGCCATAGGTTGGTTGATGTTTGCGATTTGATCTCACTCATGGATACACCACTCTTGGTAGATGTGAATCCCCATGCTTTCTCCTTGAGTTGGCCACAGAATACCTATTTGATATATGACTAGCCATATCATCTTCACCAGGGTGTTGGATTAAGCCTTTAGTGGCCCCATCCCCAATGAGAATTTTATTTGGATCACATCCTTTGCTACCCCATTTAGACATTACCCGGGTTACTTTTGAATTTGATAGTCCCCCTTTCCTAGTAGCCACCCTTGTTGTTGGAGAATTTGTTCAGCGGATGCATAAATTCTCCCTTAGTTCAGTAAATCTGAGATAGGTCTAAGATAATATAAGCTCCTTCTTAGTTTGATCCCTTGCAAACTGATAAGGTCCACATTAAAACAAACTAAACAAATAAACAATATTAATTCCCTTGTGGATTAGGAATTCAAGCCACTAGTGGCCCCTTTCCCAAGAAGGCATCCTATCTTTAGGGCAGTGTCAGCAAAACTCCCTATAGGAATTTTTTGACTACTTTGAGTTGAGATAAGTCCCCGGATCGGCACTCTCTAAGTCATAGCCCTTAGGTCAGGTTCAACTTGTCATACCACCGACGAGTTACCCCAACGACCATCTTTGCTTTGAAAGATATAAGTCTATTATGCATTCTTTCCGAAGATCATCAACGACAGGTGATTTATTATGCAAGCGACTAATCACCCCAGTGGTTCTTTATTTAGGAAGATGTGAGTCCCCACGCTTTCTTCTTAACTTAACCATTGCAAAATGAAAGGCACCCCTTAGGTTGGTTAGTTTTACCTAACAGTTGGTAGTCTATCCCTTTGGATTTATAAAACTAAGATAGATCTAGACTGATATTAGCTCCTTCTTAGTAGATCCATCACACACCAATGGATCCATATAAAATTAAATTAATTCTGACTATTCTTGAGTCAATATGAGTCCACAGTGGCATTCGCTCAAATAGTCTCCCTAAGTCGTGATTGATCTATTACACCATTGACGGATCACCCCAATGGCTGATCCCTACTTTAGAAGATGTAAGTTTGCTACACTTTCTTCCTAGTACATTTGTTGCACAATGAAAGGAAACCCTTAGGCTGGATAGTTCTACCTTGTGGCTGGTGGACTACTCTTTTGGATTTGTAAATCTGAGATAGGTCAAGGCCGACCTAGCTCCTTCTCAGTGGGTCCATCACATGTGAATAGGATCCACAATATAACACACTAAATTAAATTAAATCAAATCAAATCAAATTAATCATCATGACTACTCTTGAGTTGAGGTAAGACCCCCAACGATGCTCACTTAGTAGTCACCCTAGGTCTGGATTGATTTATTATGCCATCGACAGATCACCCCAACTGCTAATCCCTACTTTGGAAGATGTAAATCTGCTATGCTTTCTTCTTAGTACAGTCATTGCACACCGAATGAAAACCCTTAGGCTAGATAGTCCTACCTTGTAGCTGGTAGACTACCCGTTTGGACTTGTAAATATGAGATAGGTCAAGGCCGACATAGCTCCTTCTCAGTGGGTCCATCGCACGCCAACAAGGTCCATAACATAACACACTAAATTATTTTAAATCAATTCAAATCAAATCAATATAAATCAAATTAATCATCAGGACTACTCTTGAGTTGAGGTAAGACCTACGACTCACTCGAGTCGCCTGTAGGGCCCATTTGTTGCAATGATAGATCACCTAGTGATCTCAACTTAGGAAGATGTAAGTATGATATGCCTTCTTCTTAGTACAATTATTGCACACCAAAAGGCAACCCCTTAGGTTGGATAATCCTACCTTATGGCAGGTAGACTACCCCTTCAGACTTATAAATCTAAGAGAGGCCAAGGTTCCTGTGGCTACTTCTTAGTGTGGTCCATCGCACACCGACATGATCCATAATAAAATAAATTCAAAACCAACTTCCCTAATGGAGTCAAATTAAACATATTGAACAAATTTCTCGGCACAAATCAAAAATTAGCCTCTAGTGGAGCTTAGATCTAAATCAAACAAATTCAATCAGTGTACATCCCCTGCCAGATATGCCCTCAATCTAGAACCCTTATCCCCGTGGAGCCATAATAAATTAAACCAACCTCCCCTAGTGGACTCTAATCAAACAAATCAAAGAAATCCAATCAAATTCTTATCCCCAGTGGATACACACTCAAACAAATCATACTCATAATCAAACTCAAATCCATATCCCCAGCAGATTTTTTTTTGCTCACTTATGCCCTTGGCATAAAGCGAGCTGCATTGCACTAAGATCGTGATTCTATCTACCTTTTAGGTCCAAGCATATATCACTTTCATTGTTTGTTGCAATCTTCTTGATGTTGTTGATCATTTCAACAATGCCAATATGCGTGTGCCTTCTCAATTACACCACACCTATTGGGGGTCCTTTTGTTGACTTCACTTTTAGAGTGAGCTCTTAACCTCCTCTTCTTAGACTTAGGACTCTTCTAGACACTAAGAACTCCTTAGTCATAAGACACTTCTAGTGATTAGGTGAACACTTAACCTAAGCCTAGAGACTTAGAAGTGTTAATCATAAGATTAGGCTATGCCTTAGGATTTAAGAAAATTACTTATCCTATAGCCTAAACTCAATCTAGGTACACTTTCTCAAATAAAATCTAGATTCAATTCTCAAACCAAATCTCAAATTCAAATTCAAATTCAAATTGAATCTATTTTTAAATTTGACTCCAAATGATTGAAACCCAAAATCAAATTCAAATCCTAAAACCCTTCCTAAGTCATATGAACCACATTCATAAGTTTAGCCAAAACACTCTTAAAATAAAACAAAACCAATTAATCTCTTTATGAATCAATTATTCTTTCATTTATATTCACAAATATAAATGAAATCCAAATTCAAATTATCAAAATATCAAAATCAAATCCAAACTCAATCAAAGCCCTTTAAGCCAATTGGACTTTACCAAATTATATCCAAATCAAGTCAAAACCAATGGATTTTCTCTTGAATCAATCCTTCATTTGATTATTTATCCAAATATAAATAAAACCTACTATAATAAAACAAATAAAAGTCAAACCCACAAGCCTAACTTAGCCCTTTTAACTTAAAACTTTCAATTGAGCCAAAACTTATTGGACTCCAAATTGATTGCGTGAAATTTATATTTCAATCTAAATATATAAGTTCAACTAAACTCAAATCAAAACAAAACCAAACCAATTGACCCACTTAGGTCCACTTGACCCAAAGTGACCTAAAGGACCCATTTGAGCCAACTTTTAATCCAACCCAAATTAGATTGAACCAAGCAAACCAAAACCTTCCACCATGATTGTTGATCACCCTAGGATAATCAATTGCAATCAATTGGGTCAAACCAAGCCCAATTGGTCATTTGATTCAAGTTGACTCAAATTAGCCTAAAGGACCAAGATAGGTTAAATCATGATCTAACCTAAATTGATTGCAACTAATGGCTCAACTTCATTCCAAATTGATTATTGAACTTGACCAAAGACATAATTAAACCCAATTTTATCAATCGAGCCCAATTGGTCAATTTGGCCTAAATCCAAATTAAATCCAAATTAATTCAAACCAAAGACTACATTCATCTTCAGTTAGCCAATTGAACATGATTCAACCCATAACCCATGCTAATTTGGCCAATTTTGGTCAAATGGGTTAACTTGACCCATTATGACAAATTGGGCCAAATCCCTTGAAACCAAGCCAAGACCCATTGGGGGGTGATCAAACACAACCCAAACTCATTTGGGATCAGCCCAAAACTAACCCAACCCATTTAAATCCCTCATGGATCCTCCCTCACATAGGATTCCACCCAATCTCATTTAATTCTCCCCATCACATGCACTTAACTCCTCTATTTGAATTAAATAACTGATCATACTGCACAAGAGAGGACTTTGGACAAAATCTAAAGTTCTCAATCAATCCATCATCCATCTCAACCACCCCATGCAAGATGACAATCAATTTAGATAAAAGAATTCAAAAAAGAGTGGATTTTTGGCCATTATAATGGGAGGGGGAAATGAGGCTTTAGACCTCTTGCTCTCACCATCATTCAACCCCCAAAAGCTCTCCAAAGTAAAAAAGGAACCCATACCCCACCTCTTCAAGCCATTTTTGAGCTAAAAAAATACAAATAGTTACTTTTCGAGCGAGGCGATTGTAAACATCGGAGAAGATGATGTTCCGAAAGGAGGTGAGGGTCAAAGATCATTCCAAAGCTTCATCACATACCTAGGAGTTTGCTATCACCATGAAAATCATCCTCGACAAGGTAAATTTCACCAAACTTTAGCCGCCTTATGATTTCTCACATTTTGTGTTCATTTTCTTATAATATTAGAATTTTCCCTAGATTATCTCGCATTTTACTTTAAATCATCCCAATTAGAAAATAGATTTTTTCGGTGTAAATCGACGTGAAAACAAGTCTATTTGGATAAGTTTTTACTTAGAAATCCCATTTTTTCACTTAAAAAAGCCTGAAAATACTGTTCACCGTCTAGCGGGCTATAAACACCATCCGACGTAGTTTGCGAATCGGGTTCGGATCACGCGGTCGCGATCGATCCGAACCTTCCGATTGCGATGCAATTGGACCATCCGACGGTCGATGCGACGGAGGCTCGATCATGCACCAATCGCATGATCCTAGCCTCGAGATCATGCGATCTAATCTAAAACCATTCGAGGATCGGATCAATGAGCGGGGTTGCTCTCATGAGTTGAATGGTCTTCAACATTGATGTCAACGCCGCATGTATTTTCTTTTTATTTAAAAAAATAAATTTAAATCACCTTAAACTTTAAAAATTCATAGAAAATAAAATATTTAACAAAAAATTGCAATCAAGGACATTAGGATTCGTCTTTCTGAGAGGACAACAACAAACCCAAAATACCCAAATTTACTGAGTTTTGAGCTTAATTCGAGTTTTAGTGAAAACTAAATTTTATTAATTAAATCAAAAATATATATCAGATTAAGTTAAATTTTTAGGATTGAAACTAAAGTTAAAACACACATACCATAAAAATTTCAAGTGAAAAGAACTTCTAGATTGGGAGAAATTAAATTTTGAAGTTCAGATGTCCATTTTAATAAAATAAATCAAATAAAAATTTAGAAATTTATAAAATTCTTCAAAATGGCTTAAATCACTTCAATTGACATCTAGAACTCTTAAGAAAATAATGTGATTTTTTGAATCCTAATGATTCCCAAACAACTACTTAAGATTAAAGTTTAATCAATTAAGGAGTTAATTAAAATATAATCCAAAAATAATTTAAATATCAAATCAAAATAAAAAATGAAATAGCACTTAAGGAATCGTTAATCAAACCTCAAATAAAAAAATATCATTCTTAGAGGAAATTAAATTAAATATGATTAAACTTATTTAAGTTAATAAAGCTCAATTAAATGGTTAAATCTTAAATCAAACTTAAAATTAAACAAATCTAGGAAACTTTAACATGGGTCAAACCAATATAACTAAACCTACACTAAGCATGGAATCTTAATCATATGATACCCCTTAATGAGTATAAATAAACTGAAACTAATTAATCATTAAATAAACTAAAAAATCAAATTGATTAATAAACCAATTCAACATAACCATTTAATACTAATTGAATTAAACAAAATAAAATCAAAGTAATCTTAATTAACATATGATTAAATCACATCCATTTGGAATAACATAATTAATTAACCATTAAATATTTCAACCTAATAACTAAATCAAACATATTAATGAAATCAAACAAACATAATAAGTGAATCAAATCAATAAAACTCTAATCATAAATAATCAAACTTAATTGAAATGAAATAAACAATTAATTCACTTAATAATAATGATGGTAATAACAATAATCCTTTAATCAAATCAAACTTAAGTAAAATACTTATCTAAATCAAATGATTCACATGTGAGAAACTAAGTCATTAATCTCTAATTAAACAAACCCTTAACTAATCTAATAATTTAAAATTTTAATTACCCTTAATCAAACTTAATTAATCCAACATCTAATTAATGCAAACTTAATGAACTAATCCATCATCTTAATTAATCAAATTAATTTAAATAAGTTACATTAAAGCTAACTATAAAATTAAGCTTAAATCAAACCCCTAATTAAATTTAATAATTAATCACACCGACCAATTAAGTTAATCAAATTAATCATATTAAACCTAAGTTTAATCAAACATAATTAAAATGTAATTAAATACTAATCAAAACCTAAATTAAACCTAAATCATTAAGTCATTAATCTCTAATTAAACAAACCATTAATTAATCTTATAATTTAAAATTTTAATTACCCTTAATCAAACTTAATCAAACATCTAATTAATGCAAACTAAATAAATTAATCCATCATCTTAATAAACCAAATTAAATTTATAAATCATATTAAAATTAATTTAAATCAAATAGTTAATTAATCTACTAATTAATTTAATCACACCTATTAAATAAACTAATTAAGTCAATTAAATTAATCATAGTAAACTTAAGCCTAATCAAACGTAAAATGCTATTAAATGCTAATCAAAACTTAAATCATTAACTCATTAATTACATCATTAACCTAAATAAATATGAAATCAAATTAAAAATTAAACAAATCTTTATTTAATTTAATAATTAATCACACCTCTTAAACAAGCTAATTAAGTTAATCAAATTAATCATATTAAACTTAAACATAATCAAAAAGCAATTAAATACTAATCAAAATCTAAATTAAACCTAAATTATTAAGTTCTTAATTACATCATTAACCTAAACAAATATGAATTCAAATTAAAAATTAAATAAATATTTATGATTAATATAAATACACTTCTTAATTAAACTAATTACATAATCATATTGAACCTAAGCAAACCCATAAATTAATAAAGCTAATCAAATCAAATTAAATTAAAATTAAGAAAGACTCTCATCAATTTAATATGCAATCAAGTCAAATCTCATTCAACCTACTTAAATAAGATAAACTAATTAACTATCCAAGATATGAAATCAAAATACAAACCAAACTTTGATAAACATGACAAATGGATGAGATTAAAAAAAATCTTAATTACAAAGAATCAAACTCAAATAAAAAACAAAATAAAATCTTAATTAGTCTAATCCGATCAAACTACAAATAAATGAACCATAATCAAATCAAATGAACATGAAGTTAAGTCACATAACCAAAATCAAAGAAAAGAATTAAATATTAACTTAAAAGGGTATTGAATTATCAAGATTTAATTAAACCAAAACATGTAATCTAAAATTAATCAATCAAAACACATGAATTTAAACAAACTTAAACTTCATTATAGAAAAAAGATATTGAATTATCAAGATTTAATTAAACTAAAACATCTAATCTAAAATTAATCAATCAAAACACATGAATTTAAACAAACTTAAACTTCATTAGATATTAAGGATATTGAATTATCAAGATGCAATTAAACTAAAACATCTAATCCAAAATCAATCAATCAAATACTTAAACAAACTCAAATTCTAAATTATAAATCAAATCAAGTAAATCAAATGAAATGACTTACACAAATTCAAATGGGCTAATTAAGATATTTAAGGACCTTAGTTAGATTCTTTAGGAATTAGGATGTAGAATAGGGTGAGTTCCTTCTATAAATGGAATTCATTCTACTCTTCATTATTGAAAACCTAAACATCATTTTAACCAAATAAAAGTGAAATAAAAAAAAATCATTAAATCATTTAAATTGAAAACACCCAAGGTAAAATTTAAACAAATTCAAACTCCAAATTGAAACTTAAATTAAAGAAGCCTAATAAAGTCTTGCCACACAAGCCTAAAGCACACATATTAGAATACTAAGTCATCACTTCTAGTGTTAAGTTAGAGTTGTATGTGATGTTATGTTTTATTTTGTGATGTAATATTTTAGAATGGATGTTGGTGTATGTTTCAGATTGGATGTTAGGTCATTATTATTTAATCTTATTTTAGGGGTTAAATTACCATAATAAAAATATAAATGCATTTGTTGTGGTTGTAGCCCCTAAGCATAACTCACATTAGGACGTGTGGGTTTGCCCATGTGTGTGCTAAGTCCAAATTATTCATATAACTACTTGGGTTGTATGGTGTGTAAGCTAACATTTATTTTGCAGGTGTAGCTAGATTTACTTTTCCTATTTTTAATGTAATTTTGCATTAGAATTAGGATTAGTGTTATAGGGGATTAGGATGAGCAGTGGCTAGAAGGCTTAGTCCCTAAGGTGCCCTGTGATGCCTTTGGAGCAAATCAAATCAAAAGAAAGAGAAGGAAGAAATGAAGAAAAGAAGACCCCCATAGTATTATTTTTTTTTGTAATCCCTATAAGGGTAGAGCTTGGCTAGCTATTTTTTTCTCTTTTAGGGTGTATGGAGGAACCCGACCGCAGTGGCCTTTTATTCTTTTATGGTAGTCTATAAAATTGTTTGATGTTGTGTTTAGATTGCTAAACAAGTAAGTTTTTCATAGTTTCTTTATGATTGATGCTTGAATGTGTGGCTTGATGCGGTAGGCTCTTAGGATGAAATTAATTTTTCTACCCCAATTAACAACTCATAACTAAAATTTTAAAACAACTCATAACCTCACATAAAATTCTAGGAATTAAATCAAGATAATAAAATTTTTAGCAACCCCTTAGCTAGATGAATGAATGTATAATATCATGCATGCCATATTATTTCACTCTTGTTAAGAGGGGGCTTCCATCTTTGCTAGAGAATGAAGGCTTAACTTGTGAGAGCCTTTGGTGGAAGAACACCCCTTTCTCTCTTGATTTGGCCCATAATCAAATTCTCATGCATTTAGGCATACAAAATCCCATAGCCTGTGTCAAAATAAAGAGTTCAAAAGAATCAAATAAATTTGATAAAATTTGCATTAGATTAAGTCATGAATTCATACCACTCATGCTCTTGTCTCTTAGGGAGTGAGTTTAAGGACTTAGTCTTTTTTTCTAAATAAATAATCCTAGCCATTTACAAAGCATAGACTTGCCTACATGGAAAAGCGAGAGGATTTAGTGCCACCGCAAGAATAAGTCCAATAGTTGGGTGGTTTATTTTCTCTTATGGAGGTAAACCATATACCCAATTTTTTCTTAGATTTAGGTCATGCTTTGGCCCTCGCCAAAGCTCCCTAGATTTAGGTTCTGAGATAGCTATTTTCTTCAGGCTATAAGCATAAATCCTCACATCTTAGGCATTTTCACAATCTTATGTTGTGAAATTATAAGCCCTAACAATCTAATAAAATGTCAACTCAAATAATTAACTCTCTTCAATTTCAAAAATATAAAGCCCAATTATAGGGTAGATTGGAATGCTCACTAGGCTTCCTAGTATCATAAGCATTTATTACTTTCTCCCTATGGATTCTAAAAATAAGTCTTCTCCTTGATCTATCCATTTGATTTTCTAAAATAGCCAATCCTTTGATAGTCTTAATCTTGAAATCCATTGGAGCCTAATTGTTTACTTTAATCGAGTATTCTTAAAGAATTCTCATTCCATAGGATGTAATTAACTATGGGGGCTTGCCTCGTAGGAAACTTAATGAACCTGACTTAAAATAAATCTTACTTTACTTTTCCATGTAAAGTAGGGGAAAGATCTCTGGTATATTCGAAGACCCATCTTGCCTTAGGAGTCCTTATTAGGTGATTACGTCCGGTGATTTCTATCTTTTAAGATAGTGTATCATTCTTTAATGTCATACCCGATCACTTCAATAAGTACACCCTAAGATCTGCGTCCCACTCAAAAAATAAACACCACAATAGTAAGCAGACTACTTAGCTAAAAGCCAAAGAGATGGTGAGCATGAGCGGCAGCGTGTTGATAGAAGTCTTCACCCATCGAGTTCTACAACTAGTAAATCCATATTCCCCACTGGTAGAGGAGACATTAAACTCAAGCTGGCAGGAAGAAATTCAAATTGCTCCTCATTCCCCCAAAGAACAAGTACAAGAGATAAAAAACCTCAAAGTACTACAAAGAAATCATGTGAAGCTTTCATAGTGGAAGAGCCTGATGATTGAAGATAACCCTTCATAGATTATTTCAAGGAAAGTAAGTTGCCAAGCAATAAATCACTAGCCATGCAAATTATGAAAAGGATCCTACGATATGCCTATGTTAATGATACATTATACCGTAGATCCTTTGAACAAATGTGGTTGCGATGCTTAGGAACGGATGAATGTAACAAAGTTATGTCTGAAATTCATGAAGGACTTTGTGGGACACATCAATCTAGTCACAAAATGGCAGCGAAAATCAAGAGAATGGGATAATTTTCCATCGATGGTGAAAGATTGTATTGATCATGCCAAAAGGTGCCATGAATGCCAAGCCCATGGGAATCTCATTAATAAACCTCCAAATCCACGACATCCAACGGTTGCATCTTGATCATTTGAGTGTTGGGGAACATATATAATTTGACCTATTAATCCACCATCGTCGGTCATCGCTTTATCTTAGCTTGACATTTTTCCAAGTGGGTGAAGAAACTCCATTTAAAGAGGTTATTGTTGATCAGTCATTGAATTCTTATATGATTTGGTATACCACAATGATTTATCTCAAACAATGGCCCAACATTCAAGAGTGCAAAGATCTATAAATTTGCTGATCGATATAAAATTATTTGGCAATATTCAATAATTTATAATCCAAAAGCCAATGGCTTGGTAGAAGCTTTTAATAAAACACTAATCAAGCTACTCAAAAATATCCTCATGAAGAATGAAAGAGAGTGGCACATCAAAATGCTCGAAGCGCTATGGGCATATAGAACGTACAGAGGCCAACTAAAGTCACTCCTTATGCTCTAACTTTTGGATTCAATGTAGTTTTGCCACTAGAAATTGAACTACCATCACTTCGAATAGCCATCCAGTATAATCTCACTAATGAGGAGAATACACATTTATGGATGGAAGAGCTTGACACCGTCGATGAAATTAGGCTTCAAGCCCAACAAAGCTTAGAAATCTATCAAGCAAGAATGTCTAATGCCTTCGATGGAAGAGTGCATCCTCAAACTTTTCAAAGAGGAGAGTTGGTATTAGTGTTGAGAAGACCGAAAATCCCTCACAAGAGAATCAATGGTAAATTTGAAGCTAATTGGGACGTCCCTTACATCATAGAGAAGGTACTGAAGGAAGAAGCTTGTTGATTTGGTGTGACGACTATGCCACCCATCAATGGTCATTTTCTCAAGAAGTATCATGTCTGAGTGCACATGATTGCATGATTGGATAGACATTATATTCATGACTTCTCTTACATGAAATAGCACTAAAAATTCTCTTACATTGTGAGAACATATTTTCGAGTTGCGGTGAAATTCCCCCCTGCAAGACAAGGGGCATTTTTATCTATTTATTTAGGTTGATATCATGCCTTCAGTCGATACCTAAGATGAAAGTATACATATATGGTGATTGACAATAAGTCTAATCTACTCTTATAATTGATAGAAAAAGAGATATAAGTACATCTTCATCTTAGCTCAAAAATCCCCCTATTAGATAGGAGGCATTTTTAAATTTTTATATTAGAAAGACACCTATGTTTGTTTTGGGTTGACATCACGACTCATACTGAAATGCCCAAATAACATTTATAATTATATTTGTTTAGGTTGCAGGTGGCTATGTGAATAATAGAAAAGATCATGTTCACTCAGGACATGTAGAAGACAACTTCGAAGACTAGAGCTGTCTATCCTCCAAAGCTGATCCAACTCAGTGAATTTAAGTGATCCAGATCTGGAGAATTTTTCCAATTGATTGACAAATCAAGAGATGATTCGAGGAGAGGTCAAAGTAACCACAAAGAATAAACATATATAACTTCTTCAACAATCCTGACAAAGCAGCAAGCACAGGGCCGAAGAAGCTATCTTGGAGTTCGTAAAAAGCTTACAACTAAGAGAACTTTATAGGATCCATTAAAACACCAAGTGTTGGGTGACAACTTTTGCCATAGACCTAATGTCATGAAGACTAGGTGCCGCTCATCCTTCAACAAGTCTAAAGTAACAAGCAAAGGGCTGAAGGTATGCACATTCCTCTGACAAGTCAATTCTAACAAATCAGGTTAATCCTTCAGCAAGTCCACTAAAGTAACAATCAAAGGACCAAAGGTATGCACATTCCCCTGACAAGTCAATTCTGACAAATCAGTTTAATCCTTCAACAAGTCTGCTAAAGCAACAAGTAAAGAACCAAAGGTATGCACATTCCCCTGACAAGTCAATTCCGACAAATCAGGTTAATCCTTCAACAAGTCCGCTAAAGCAACAAGCAAAGGACCGAAGGTATGCACATTCCCATGATAAGTCAATTCTGACAAATCAGGTTAATCCTTCAACTAGTCCACCAAAATAATAAGCAAAGGATCGAAGGTATGCATCCTCTAATAAGTCAGTTAGACAAATTAGGTCAATCCTTCATCAAGTCCATCAAGCTCAAGCTAGAACATAAGGAACCTAAATCACAAAATAAATAAAATTCTTCCTTCACCAAGCCTTCTAAGCACAAGCTAAGGAAAAAGTGAATTAAAATAAATAAGCGCAAGGATGAGACCTTCTTCAAGCCTATCAAAGCATTATGCTTATGGCGGAAGGTATCTTCCTACTTGAGAGTCAATAAAGATAAATCGGTCAAATATTATATGGTCAACTTGTTTGTAACAAATATGGTCCACTTCATATGCGCACCATATTTGTTGGGGGGGGGGGGGGGCATTTGTTGACCTACATATATCTTTGCATCGGTCAAGTCGAGCTCACAAATTGAACAAAGGATGCGATGATGCATCAAAGCTAAAATACACTCGACATCGGCTTGTTGAAATGATCTTGATCGATGAGCGGACTTCTCCATCATGTTGACATCAAAATTGATTAGAACATACATATTGCATAATTTAAAGTTTGGTGATCAAGAATAAAATCTATCGATGCACTTACGCACATACCAAGATCAGGAAGTTGCGACGATGCCCAAAGGACCCCCGTTCACAAACTTGATAGCACCATTAGCATATATACATCAAAACCTATTAAATGAGACTATTCGTGCCTAATTCAGATGAGTCTACGTGAATGTCAAGCGGTCGAAAGTGACGGCGTGCAACTTTGAACCAAAATTGACTGGATTGATCGCCGACTTTAATCAAATGGCGTACGATCATGGAATAGATTATGTCGTTGAATCCGGAATGCTGAATTTCCTTAGAAATGATACCCATATTATGTGGTTTTGATTTCAACAAGATTCATAAAAATTTTGTCATGATATTGTGGAAATCAAACATCCGATTTAATTAAGCAAATTTTGATTTAATTTTAATTATTAAATTATAATATGATTAAATATGAATTTTGGCATGAATAGGAATTGGTACTCTTCCCATAAATGCTTCTCAATCACATTCAAAATTTTATTCAAAATTTTTAAAAATCCCAGCTAAATGCATAAGAAAACTAATTAATCAGCAATTAGGGCTCCTAATCCCTATTTTTCTCTCCCAAGACAAAAAAAAGGTAGCCAAGGATTTTTTCTGAGGATGCTGCTCGCTCCTTCAAAAGTGCTCTTCTCCTTTCTTTCTCTTCCTGTCCACCACATGTATGGGAACTCTCTCTTATCTTCTCCCATTCTTTTTTCTCATGCTATCCCTCCAAACTCAACAGAAATCATAGAGACAATAATGCTTCTCGCTACCACAATTCTAACCTCATGTCCTCATACCCATTCATCAAATTTTCATTAGAAAAAAGAAAACTCATCAAATAGGCACAACAATGTCTCCTTACAAAACTCTCCTTGATCCCATGCCAATCCTTTCATCACCCGCAGATAAAACCTCTTCTCCCCTCAGACCTCATTGCTCTCTCTCATTTGAAGGAACATATACTCCCTCGCCACCTCCAATTACCTCCTCTACATCGGCTCAGATAGCTAAAAAAAACATTCGAGTCTGGAAAACTTGAAGGAATTCTCCTATTTCAGTTCCAGCAGTGGCCTCGTCAAGGCCATCATGATATCGCCCAAAGGTCAGATCTTTACCGGCCACCAAGATGGCAAGATTCAAATTTGGAAGATCTCTCAAAAAAAACTCCCTCCAACTCTCACACCACCTCTATTTTCTCATTAAAACTATCTACCAATTGTCAAGATAAACCACCCCAATCACCTACCTACTGCTAGAATAATTTCCGGTGTAGATTGACCCAAGTAGAGGATCACCTTCCAGTCATTTCCTACAGTCTAGTACACCATTCAAGCCAAATTTCTCTTCTCACAATAGCTGGCTTTAGGGATTCTAACAGTTTTTGGCAACATGCCAGAAAATATTCATTGATTTTAGGTTTTATGCCTATCGTAATTCCTATTTTATCAACTTAACACCTTCTTGTTAACTAAGAACATTGCCATTTAGTATCAAAGATAGATTTTCCCTTGATCTTTCTTAGATATACTTTTCCTTTCCAAAACCATTCCACCCATTCCACAAATCTTGAACCTACACCAATTTTCGCAAGAAAACCCAATTTATCTATTCAACCCAAAATCAGGAATCCTCTTGCCATAACTAGATGAAACTATGTAATCGAGAGGTTCTTCTTGATTTTCAACATTTACCCCATCTAATTCTTGATTCCTCCTCCTTTTCCTTCCGCTCTGTTTTTTCTTTCCCTTGCAATGTGAGAAATTGAGAAGCAACACCGTCATTAGGTGGGTTCTTTCTAGGTTTCATGCATTTCCACTACCCTGCAGCCAAACAACCCCTCTTTCCATCCTTTTAAACAACAAAAACCGAGAAGCAACACTGTCATTATGAGGGTTCTTCTCTAGGTTTTTGATGTTTCCACTACCCCTACAGCCAAACAACCCCTCCTTCCTTCCTTGCAAATGATGTAAATCGGGAAGCAACACTGTCATTGGGTGGGTTCTAGGTTTACGGCATTTCCATTATCCCCTGCAGCCAAACAATCCCTCTTTTCTTTCTTGCAAATGACTGAGAAAGAACATCATCGTGAGTTCTTCTCTAGGTTTACGATTTCTCCACCTAATCAATCCAAATAATCAACACTCTAATATCTCCTATTCAATCACTGCTAGTCAAACTCATACAAAATCATTAGTGTTGTGGATTGTGGATGTATGAAAATATGTGAAATATATATACGTATGTCCATGTATCTTTCTTTATAGGTTCCAAGATCCCACTAATGCCCCATAGGGTGTAGCGGGTGCGAGGAAATGTGAATGTGGAAAGATATATACATATGTGCTTGTGTCATTCTTTGTAGGTTCCAAGATCCCACTAATTCCCCATAGGTGCAAGTGTAATATGGTATCACAAGACACCACTTGCTACACTCAATAGAGCGTACCAAGCAAGCCAAAAAAATTGTTAGATGTCACTCCCTTAGCCAAAATGTTGCCAAAATTTTAACTGAATTTTGGACTTAGAAATAAAAAATATATATATATATATTGCATTGCATTTCTCTTTTTGCAAGTTTCAAGACCCCGCTAATGCCCCATAGGGCATAGTGGGTGCAAGAAGAAGATTGTGGTGTCGTAAGACACTACTTCACTCAATAGGTCGAGTAAGCAAAAAATACTCGATCTACATGGGGATGGCGGAGCTGAAATTTACTCAAATTTTTGGGACTTAACCCAAAGAAAAAGAGATTTAAAGTTAAGTTAACTATAAAATATAAAGTTCTAAATAAATGAATAACCTAAAAATTAAAGCATAAATGAACTTGAAATGAGTTTGACATAAAATTGAAAGGTTATGATCTAAAAAAAATTTGAACTCAGAATAAATCGATTTGACTGTAACTTCTGAGCTCAAACTTATAAATTAATGATGACATCAAATTAAATTATGAATTATAAGGCTTGGAGGCAAATAACCTTTATAATATTCAAATCTAAACTTAAAAGATTGACTGAGTGAAGATGAATGATATTTTATAGACATAAATCCATTTGAATGCATAATTGGATTATCGAAAGCTTGTAATATGATTGAATTATAGCTTTAAAATGTAAAATTCAAAAGAAGCTAGAATTCAAATAAGCTCGCTTAAAGAAAGTATAACTTGCATGAGCAAGTATCAATTTTGAATGTTGAATTTGCAAAGATCTAATAGGTTTTTAATGAGCATAAGATAATCATTGAAGTTTAGAAGTTCTATGAATAAATAAAATGAAAAATAAAAGATACAACCTAATATAAATATCATAATTTTCTGAAATAATTGTCATCAATCTGTCAAAAGGCTAAATTAAATACTTGCATGAATGAAGGAACTTTCTCAATCCAAAAATAAAAGAAATTTCATTCTAATTATGATTTTAATGTTAGCAATTTCATTAATTAGATGAAATTATCTATATAAATAATAATGCTCACACATAGAGATTTAAAGTACAAATTTTAATGTCTAAAAAGGCTAAATTAAATTAAATGAAAATACAAAATCAATCAATCTCAGTTAAGAAATAAAATTTACTAATTTACTAATGGGCCCACACTTATACTAAGTACTTAAAGTTAGTGTATGCTGCGCAGGTTTAAAAAAAAGGCGGGGGGGAGAGAGAAAAAAGATGAAATCAATTCAATCATTTATGACTATGTGCATGCAAAATAATGAATGTATTCATATGCTAATTCAAATCAATGAAAGAGATAAATATTCAATCCATAGAATGTGATCACAATAGGCCTAATCCTCTATGTTTGAAATAGAGTTAAATAGGTCTACTAAATGATCAACTTCTAAATGAACTCAAATTAAATTAGATTATAAAACCCAATCCCTTATTAAAAATATATTATCATTATGATATCAATTTCTAAAGAATTTAAATTACATGTAAGTCATAGACCCAATCCTCTACTAGTAAATAGCGAGTTGTCTACACGATGATGGTGTTGAATGGAGATTTCAATCAGAGGAGATTATTATTATTCAAATTCTTAAACTATTGTATCTCAAATTCAAATTTGTAAATTCAAGTCACAAATTAGATCCTCTACTAGCAAATAAGTAAAGTTGATAAGGTCTACCCCGATGATGGCCGTGTTAACTAAAAATCTCAACCAAAGGAGATATTATCATTAAAAGATATTTGAGCTCTAAATTAATTCATCTTAAAACTAAATTTTAATTATGAAAATATTTGAACTAAATAAAATTTATCATTTAAATACTTAAAGTAAACAACTCATCCACCCATCCACCATCATTTGTTAGGGATGCGATTAAGAAAACTCTATCTCATAAAGGAGCTAATGTCAAGTCAAATAAATCACTATATTCAAACTCAAAAAATCTCATTCTAGTAAGGATGGCTGTGTGTCCTGCGTGATTTGGCCAGTAGGCTCCACATATGATGTGGTTATGACCAGAGTCCTGATGATTGTCGCCAAATGGCACCATTATATTATGGTCATGACTATAGCCCGTATTCTCCCCAATGGCTTTGCCCTTTTATGAATTATATAGTATATTTGGTAAGCATAAAGCCTTTTTATCAGCTAAGGTAGACTTAAGCCAATCTCCTTAAATAAACACCACCCCAAGTCTACAAGGATTTCTTGGACGATGTAACCCATGTATTACTGCTTAAGATCTTTCGGTCGAGTTTGCTACCTCCTCACTAAGTAAACTAAGGACCGATATCCCGGGATGACAACTATGAGATCTAGGAGCATGTCATCAATCCACCAACCATATGCTTAAGTTAAATAATGGTGAATTTCATAAATTAAACCCCAAATTTTAAACTCCACATCTACCACATGTTATGTATTTAGTGATCTAACGACTAGCCTTAATCGTAAGTTCTCACTCACTTATTGGGAGGGATAATTAACTATAGGGCTTGCTATAGGAAACCTAGAACAGATCTAAAGTCCTAAAATGAGGTGAAATCTCTGGATAGTGTCTTATCTACTATTTCATCTGTCTTCTAAAAATTACACCGACATGCTTAAATTCTACTCTCTTAACCGAGAGGTTGATGGTAAATTTTTGGAGCCCACAAGCACATCAGGATATTTGAATGATTAAAAGCTCGTGACAATGATAGTTAATGTTTTAATCAACTACAATAAAGTTCAACATTTTTCAAGATAAATTTTGGTTAGTGATAAAAATAAAAATATGATGCATATCAATCTCAATATCAATATCTTCAATTTGAACTCATTATAAGGGTTATAATTATCTCAATTTAGATTAAATTTATTCTCCACTTTCTTATAAGGCTTCACTTAATAGGTTCAAATGAAGTGAAGAAATATATTCATACCTTGCTTAGAGACTTATCTTCAATAGTGAATAACAATATTCAAAATTGAGAAGAAGAAATATATATAAGTTTTCAAAGAAATGGGTTATATATCCTAGACCAAATAAGATAAACTTCATTTTTTTGTTCTTCTTACTAGTAGTAAAATTTAATATAATATCTTCTTTGTTTAATACTTAGGATATACTTGTTCCTATCATTTTATATATTGTAGTTGCATACTATCTTTTTTTACATTTTTTGACAAATGTGATATTTCTTTAACTTTTTCTATATAGTGTAAATATTTATTCATTATTTTCTTTAAGTTTAGTATATTTTTACTTTTGTTAGTCATATCTAATTATTAAATTTTTTTGTTATATATTGCATCGATGGTGGTAATGATGTCCTTCGTAGATCCATCATGAGCATTTTCAGGAGAAAGAATAAGACTATTTCTCGACCTACTATTTAGACTACAACTACTATCATTATCACAACCACAAACTGTTGGACAAGCATGTATACTCACCTATCACTCTCTAGAGTCTGATGACCCCACATCATTCTACCCCTTTCAGCCATATGCATGTCATACGATTACCACCATCACCATCACATCACATTGATACATCCACATCTACTCAGCATAATGAGGTTGAGACACCTACACCATATACTTTTATTGAGCCAGAGGGAGACATGTAAGTTTATTTACACTAACTCCTAGTTTGTAAATTTTTAAATGCTTCCATAAGTTTCTTTTTGTAGGTTTAATCTATTGAGGCAAGCAATATAAAATATACAATAAAGATTAAATTTGATGATCCATATGTATCATGGAAGAAGGTACTACTGATGATATGTGGTTCAAAGAATTTGAGGTATTAAATGAGCTCTTTAGTTGTATACAATGGAATAAATTTTGTTGAAGTTTTACTAATTATTTTAATGTGTTTTATATAACAAAAATTTTTTTGGTGGTTCCTAGAACATCTAGAAGAATTAGTTAAGGCTACACATTTACATGATATGTTCATGGACATACTCAAGTATGGACAATAACCTTTTTGGATTAAGGAGAAAGTATGGACTAAGCTATGTAAAGCCTAGGTTTCCCCAGATTATGGTTGAAAAGGGAGCAAGCCAATTAGAATTTATCATCTAATTATGGGACAATGAGCATCTCTCTATGTATTAAAGGCTTAGTTCACACCGAATACATGAGAAGACTAGTAAATCATTGACTACATTTATTAATAAAATTTATAATTACTATTTATTAATTTTATTTATATATTTACCAAAATAATTTTTTAAAAGAGAGCCTACAACTATATAATTACATAGTAGAACACATGAGCACTAGATAGACCAATAGTGATGTTCATTCACAAAGTGCATATGTAAGTGATTTTTTTAGGATTATAATTTTATTGAAAATATATCATGTTTCAATAACATCATAATTTTGTGTATGACAATGACATGAGGTTGAAGGAGGTGCATAGTCAAACTTCTCTATTGGTGTAGGCAATTTATCAAGACAGTCTAAATAGTTAAAGTTTATCATTTAGAGATGCTATTGGAGGTAAGAAAAAGGAAAGAATACTACCTAGGTTCACAGAGATTAGCTTTTGATACACTTATTCTTTGGAATGAGCACAAATTCATCAATGAGCTGGTTATAATGCATGTTATTGTAATGGCTCAGGACATAAAAGCTCGCTTGAATGCTTAGATGAGAGCTCAGATGATTACCACGGAAAAAATTAATAAAATATGCCAAGATAAATAGAAGGAAAAAAAATCTAGTGGTGGAGGAGGAGGATGATGATTAGTATTTTTTTTATATTCTTAATTTTTTGTATTGTACTTTTAGTTTTCTATTTATATATATATATATATATATATATATATATATATATATATATATATATATATATATATATATATATATATATATATATATATATATATATATATAACTTCATTTAATAAACATTTCTATGTAATATTAATGTTTTAGAACATCTGTAATTAAATATTTGTTTAAAACCATCTTCTTTAATGATATGGATGTCTTATGAAATTATTGTGATGATAACAGAGTCAATTGATGAATTAGTAGAACAATTATTTTTTTTATTATTTCATGTAAAATTAGAACATATGTGAAGTTTTTTTTCATTTTTTTTAAAATCTTTGTAGACCTCTAATAGATTTTGTCACTAAAATTGATACAAATATATCGAGAGAACTTCCAACATACATAATTTTTAGTAGTAGATGCTCAATGAAATCCTACCGTTGGAAATTTTTGACAAAAATTCCACCAAAAATTCTACCATAAATTATGTCGATGGAATTTCCAATAGAAATCTTCCCATAATCCCAAGGCTTGGTATGTCAATTCATCCTAAATTTATTTTTGATGAAAAATTCATCAAAACCCTTTTATGGATTGTTGGATTATTGAAATGCATGTCTAATCAATGTTTTATCGATTGAGATTTCTCCATTATAAACATGTTTCCAATGAAAAATATGTGATTTCCTACAGATTTTTTCATCAAATCAACGCTTTTTGTAGTGACATTTACTATTGTCAACAAACTCGATGCATACCACCATTTATACAGTTGATGCTAGTTGTTGACATATGGTATATATGTTATTGTTTACTATTGACACATCATTATCTATAAAGCTGAAGCATATCATCTGCTCATGCCATATATTTAATTATATTCACTATAATTCATGTCTATTATGTTTTATTAATGCCTTCTCTAATTATGAGGAAGAGCATTATTTGTAAATTGTGATATATACTATTGAAATTATATCAAGGGGGATTCACATACATATGTATTTTCTCTCATTCGCGCATTGCCAATAGGTTATACCCAACGCCACATCCCGCAAAACAATTCAAAGAGATTCTAGTTCTGAGAGGATGACAAATTAGAGAAGAGAAGGGAGAGAGCCTTGCCTACGTGGCAAAAAAAAAAGAGGCAATGTAGAGGTCCCAATTTGGAGAGATGAAGTTGGAGGGATAGAGCTTCACTATTGCAATTAGTGGTCAAAGACAGCTGGGCTGGATTTTTGTAGAAAAACCTTAACAGAGTATCTTGCATTAAAAGGACATGGTTAAGAGTGGTAGATTTGATTTATTATAAAATTTAGGGTTCTATTATTGTAAAAATTTGATTTTTAGTTGTTACCTATGAAAATAATTATGTATTCAGTAGTATGTATGTAAATCTCCCTTATTTCAACTGGGCTAAACACCATGATTTTTTTTCTTTTTTGGATTTTTCACATAAAAAATTCTTGAGTCTTCTTCTATTTGTATGTGTACTAGTTCTTCATATAATGTGAAAATATTAAACACCTTCAGTCAACCATCACGAATATTAGGGCAGGTGACAATAATAAAAGTATATTATAAATAACTATATGTTTATAATTTTATAACTAATAAGAAACATAAAAATATTGCAAAGATCTTTCTTGTGATGAAGATTTTAACCCTCTTAATTTAGGTACATAAGAAAACTAAAGTTATTGTTGGGAAGAAATAACTCGTTGTAATGATCCTTTAAATTTATTAAATTATATATTACTCTTTTAAAAAAAATTTTAATGTATTGTGATTTTTTGAAATCATGTATTTTGATAGGCATATAAGAAAAACATTTTAATATGACCAAACTCTTTTGTATAAAGTTAAAGCTTTAGTTCCTAAATAATTTTAAATACATTAATGGTTGATGGCTTTCCAGATAGATAGGCTTAAGTAGTAGCAAATATAATTGAGATAAAATTAGAAAGTTAGGTAGTCTTAGTCAAATGGTTTTCTCCTACATACTCTAGTGCTTCCTTTTTAAACTGATCAAGTAGTATGCCTTTTAAGAATTTTGTGCTTGAGGTTTTTTTTCAATGACGGAATTTATAATTTTTGATAGAAAATCTAAATTTGATTGAGTTGGATCAATTACCTTTATGTTTAAATAGATCTACACTTTATAAATTGGGGATGGTGGATCTAATTCTTATTATATTATGTATATCTTTTCTTGAATTTCTTATAAGTGCATATTTATCCCTTTATTATTATATTCACTCTTGCTTTTTTTAGTCATTTTTATATACACTTCAACTGAATCAGAATATAATCATAATTTTTCAATAAAAGTATTTTAAAGATTTGCAAGAATATAATTAAATCTAAGGATCATTTTCTTTGAGGATACTTAAACTCAAATAATTTTTAAATGTAATTTTAAGAAACATTATTATAATTCAAAAAATTTATTGAGGTTTTCACATGAATTCTAATTGCTTTTTTTAACTAGACCTCTTTAATTATCTCTTTGAATGAAATTTTATATTCAAAATACTTTTATATAGTAACTTTTTTTTATTAATTGAACACTAGGGTAAATAATCTTATCAAGAAGCGGATATAAACAAAATTTAAACATAGCAAAACTCTGTCAACAACCACAAAGAAGACACACCCAATCAAATCTCTAAGAAATTAAAATAAAAAAGAAATGTGTTTACAATTTCCAATGGCATAGCAAATGTGATTGCACAAGCATGGTTTTAATTTGTGGAGGAGATTATTCCAAATTATGCATCGTGGAGGCTTAGTAGTCAAAGGTGTGTTTAAAATTTTCTTATTAAAGTGAAATCAGTTCATTTAAATTAAAGTATTGGATGAATTTCAAATTTCACAAAAAAAAAAATTATACTTATTTTACACAATCAAACATTAAAAAATTATAAATATCTAAACTTTTAAGTGCAAAAAATAAAAAAAATAAATTAAATTTCTCTTTGTAAAATATATTAAATTATACTAATTTTCTCTCTCTAAAATAATATATAAATGAATATTACTTCATATGTAGTTATGTATGTTATATAAATTTTATTTAAAAAGTTAGATTGAAAATATGCCATTTAATTTGTAGCATGCTAAAACTTGTAGAATAAACCTTCACTTTAGTATGGAAATATAACACGCACAATAGTTGAAAAGAGAATAAGAAACTCCATAATTTTATGTGGAAAACCCCGTAAATGGGAAAAATCACGGGTCCTAGCCTAGTAAAAATGTTTCACTATATATTTGCTTTAGAGTATAGAGTTTAAATCTTCTGGGATTACAATTGTATGTGAGAAACCCGATAATGGAATTCAATCTATAAGATTATGTAGCGAGTTGGGTGTAACGATGGCGATCAATAAAGGATCGGCGACAATGGTGGTGATGACAAACTTCGAACTTCTAGCTCTCTCCCAGCTTTCTTCCAAGTTCACTTCTAGCTCATTCTCCCCCTTCATGACAAGAATGGGGTCCTATTTATAGGATTTTAAAGGGGCATTTTGGTAATTATAGCCAAAATCTCAAAACACTCCATGGGACGGTGTATATTGATTCATTTGATCATATATAGTTTTTTGGTGATTTGACCATCCAAACGATCTCGATTTGAGTGATCTTAGGCTCATTGGATTCGTCTCGTCGAACCGCTCGATTCTACTATAATCATGTCAAATTTGGAAGTCATTTGATAATCCATTTAGTGTCTCAAAATTTCATATGTGACTTTTGAGCTTGATTTGAGCTCATGAATTTGACATTATTCTAGTATTATTAGACTCATCTTATTGAGTTGTTGAATTTGATGGGATATATGTTTTAACTTGAAATCCATGCTTGATTTTAATATAGATATATTATTTGCTCTATTTTTGGATGAAAATCATTTCAAAATTATATAGATATATAATTTTATATATATATATATATATATTATTATTATTATTATATATATATATATATATATATATATATATATATATATATATATATATATATATATATATATATATATATATATTTATGGCTATTTTTTTTTGGAACAGGTATCCACCCAACACCCCACCCATCTTGGGTGATATCATGACTAATCCCGCCCACATTCATCACCCACACGTGTCGTCCCACATGATTTCTCGAGTTAGCATCTCCATGGAGAGGAATTGAACGTCTGAGTTCGTCACCCACCAACCCAGCTAATATGGGTATATTTATGGCTATTTGATTTGAAGGAGAGGGGGTTGTGGGTCCCCCAATTTGATTTGAAAGAGAGAGAGAGAGAGAGAGAGAGAGAGAAGGGGTAAAGATTTTTTATTTTTTATTTATGAAGAATATGAAGTGTTTTTTTAATTTATTAATAATGTGAAAAGTTTTTTTTTCTCTCATTTTTTTAATGAGGTATATGAAAAGATTTTTTTTATTTTAAATGAGGAATACAAAGAGTTTTTTTTAAAATTTAAAATATTACTAATTTTCTCTTCTCTCTCTCTTTTAAGAATATGAAAAGTTTTTTTTTAATGAGAAATACTAAGAGTTTTTTTTATTTAAAATATGAATAACTTTCTCTTCTCTTTTTTTTAGGAAGTTGAAAAGTTTTATTTTTTTATTTTTATATGAAGAGTTTTCTTCATTTTTTATTTTATTTTATTTTTTAAAAGAATTTGAAGTGTCATCTTTTCTAGTATAAATCCTCAAAGGGTAAGGGAAAACTCGCACCGATCGGGTTTGGGAATCAAGGCCCGTAGTTCATACTGAGGCTGATTTTCCCTCGAAAGAGGCATCAACGTCATCATCGGACCAGGGAGAAGATGAAGGCCCATACATAGTCGAGGCTCGATTTTCCCTCAAAGAGGCGAACCGCCCTCGCCGACCATCGAAGTTTGGAGGCGATCAAGGCCTATAGTTCATACGGCGAGGCTCCGTTTTCCCTCGAAAGAGGCATCAACTGTCCTCGTCGGACCGATCGGGTTTGAGGCGATCAAGACCCGTAGTTCATACGGCGAGGCTCTGATTTTCCCTCAAAAGAGGCGTCAACTATCCTCGTCGGACCGACCGGGTTTGGAGGTGATCAAGGCCCATAGTTCATACGGCGAGGCTTCGATTTTCCCTCGAAAGAGGTGTTAACTGTCATCTCGGACCGACCGAGTTTGGAGGTGATCAAGGCCCGTAGTTCATAAGGCGAGGCTCGATTTTCTCTGAGGTGTCAACTCCCGTTAGACCGATCGTTTGTGGGAGATCAAGACGTAGTTCATACGGAGACTGCTTTTCCATCGAGAGGTGTCAACCGCCCCTCGCTGGACCGAATTTAGAGGAGATCAATGCCAGTTCATACGGGCGATTTTCCCTCGAAAGAGGCATCAACTGTCCTCGTCTGATCGACTGGGTTTAGAGGCGATCAAGGCCCGTAGTTTATGGAAAATTGATTTTCTTGAAACTCCAATTTATGGTTCAAGAGTTGACAACAAGAGACTATGAGATCCGATGATGTAATGTCAACTATTAACAGTGATACTTTGATAATCTTCTAAAAGAAATTTCATTTTCTAAATGATTTGGTGGCTATTCATCATAAAAGATCGCAACAAGCTTATCCTCCTCCATCGTTGCTCCTGTACCTTCTGAAGCTTTTGCCTTCTGAGATTTGTAATGTACCTGTACTTTCTAAGGCTTTTGACTACTGAGGTTTTTGATGTACCTGTACTTTCTGAGACTTTCGCCTACTAAGGATTTTGATGTACCTGTACTTTTTGAGGCTTTTGTCTTCTAAGATTTTTGATGTACCCCTTCTGAGGCTTTCACCTCGATATTTTGATGTACTTGTTCCTTTCAGGCTTGCCAGAGATTTTGATGTATCTATACCTTTGAGGTTTTCAATTTAATTGCATCTTCGAGGCTTTTGTCTTCTGAGGTTTTATATATGCCTGCACCTTCTGAGGCTTTTGCCTTCTAAGATTTTTGATATACATGTATCTTCTGAGGCTTTTGCCTTCTAAGGTTTTATATATATCTACACCTTCTGAGGCTTTTGTCTTCTAAGATTTTTGATATACCCTTCTGAGGCTTTTGCCTTCTGAGATTTTTGATGAGTGGAGACCTTGTCAACCACTTGCTCTCTTAGAGTCTTTTTAGTGAGGGCCTTGTCCACTACTAGCTTCCCATCGAGGCTTCCTCGGGCTTCTCCTGTGGTTATCAATGGAGACTTTGTCAACCACTTGCCTTCTTGAGATCTTTCTAGTGAGTACCTTATCCAGTATCAGCTTCCCATATAAGCCTCCTCATGGGTATGTCTTTTAAGGGATTTTATTGAATGCAATAAAGGAAGATTTCATTGATAATAAAAACTTGTTTTGAAAAATAAAATCTTATAAACTTTTCAATAGAGAAAAGAAGAAACTTAACTTTCTTTAGTCACTTGCCCTAGTGAGATCTTTCCTTAGATAAGTATTTGTGATATTTCTTACTCAATAACTCCAACGATTTCTTTACCATGATTCCTCTGATCTCCTTTTTGATGATCTGTTTGTTGTTCCAACAAGTAGCGTCCCAAATGTCCTTGTCATATTAAACGTTCAATTTCTTCCTTTATATGAACGCAGCTTTTAGTTGAATGCCCTTTCGAACAGTGAAAGTGAAAATATTGTGATTGATTTCTGCCATTTGGATTTCTCAATGGGTTTAGCCACTTGACATATTTAGAATTCTGAATCTCCATTATGATATCAGTCCTAGACATATTTAGTGGAGTATATCTAGAAGTGTTGTAATGTCGTCGATCTTTTGAATATTTTTCTTTTTTATTTTGGGAAGTTGTTGTAAGATCTTCTGATGCATACTTACGCTTAGAGTTATTCTCAAATTATCTTCTATGAGCAGTAATAGCTTCATCAGCAGTAAATTGTGCCTCTAGGCGATGAATAAGATTAGTGTAAGATTGCACTGTATCTCGCATTAATGAAGAGTAGAAAGGCCCGGGTCGAAGACCTCCAAGTAAGATGCCTCGGAGTAGCTCTGGATCTACTCCTGGAATTTGACGAGCTTCTGAAGAGAATCTTCAAAAGTATTCTTTGAGGGTTTCTCCTTCATTTTGGTGAATTCCAGAAAGATGAGAAGAGTCTTTGATGATTCTTCGATTTGAGATAAATTGTTCAACAAAGAGTTTAGCCAAATGAGCAAAGTTGAGAATAGTCCCTTGGGGAAGGGAATAAAACCATGTACGAGCTTGCCCTTTAAGAGTGATAGGAAAAACTTGGCAGAGTAAAGCCTCGGGGCTTGTTGAATATGCATAATAGTTCTGTAATAATAGATGTGTTCATAAAGATCAGAGGTTCCATCATAAGGTTCAATGTTAGGTAGTTTAAACCCCACCGAAATTGATTGAAGAACCATATCATGCAAAGGAGAAGATTCTTGAATACTATGAGGGATGAACTGTTTATCTCTTAACAAAAATTCATCTTGAACAAGGCGTTGTATTTCATCTCGAAAAACTTCACGAGTTGTTTCCATAAAACGGGGGCGATTAAATCCCATCAAAGAGGCAGGGGGATTCAAAGTTGATCGAGAAATATGAGTAGGATGAGTTGAGCTGACAGTATAGTCATGGTCCATATCAAGATGATGTACGGGAGGAATTTCCATATGATTATGAGGGGGTTCTTCATTAACTCTATCATGTTATTGATAGGGTCGATTTCTGTTTGTGGTGGCATTCTCGATTGTTTTCTAGTAAGAGCGATGGATCTAAGCTTGATATTCTTCCATTGGCATGCGCTCCTCAAAAGTATGAAGTGCTCCACGGCTAGTGGTTTTGATCTTGTAAACTTGGTTGTTTGACATGATAATGTAATGGAAATCTCTTTCCTACAGACGGCGCCAAATTGTGCGTAAAACTTGTAACGGTAGAATAAATCTTCACACCTTAGCTTTGTATGGAAATCTAACACTACGATAGTTGAAAAAAGAATAAGAAACTCAGAATTTTACGGAAAACCCGAAATGGGGAAAACCACGGTAAGTTAAAATGCTTCACCATATATTTACTTAGGAGTACAGAGTTTAAATCTTCCTGATAACGGAATTACAATGTTGTATGTGAGAAATTTCGATAACGGGAATTCCAGAATCAGGTTACAGTAGCTATGCGACAATGGTGGTAATGACAAACTTCGAACTTCTAGCTCTCTCCCATCTTTCTTCCAAGTTCACTTCTAGCTCATTCTCCCCCTTCATGACAAGAAGGGGTCCTATTTATAGAATTATGAAAGGGGCATTTTGGTCATTATAGCCAAAATCTCAAAACACTCCATCAGACGATGTATATTGATTCATTTGAACATATATAGTTTTTTGGTGATTTGACCGTCCAAACGATCTTTGATTTGAGTGATCTTAGGCTTGTTGGATTCGTCTCGTCGAACCGCTCGATTCGAATATAATCATATCAAATTTGGAAGTCATTTGATCATCCAGTTAGTATCTCAAAATTTCATGACTTGACTTTTGACCATTCGTATTATTAGACTCATCTTATTGAGTCGTTGAATTTGATGGGATATATGCTTTAACTTAAAATTCATCCTTGATTTATAAATTTTATAGGGATATATCATAATTAAATTCAAATCATAAAATCTATTTTTCTTTAAAGTTTTTAATGGTCAAAATTAATGCAAGAATTTTAAATTTTTTTGTATGCTTTAACTTACAAATAATAAAAAAAGTTTGTGAAGGAAATAATTTTTTATTTTTACAATTTGAGCACTTCAACATAAATCTCAAAATTAAATAGAAGGAATTTGAGGACCAGGTCATTAATAATTTACTTACAGATCTTTTGACTCTTTCCCACAACTGCAAGGATGTGAAATATGATTATCAGGAAGGATTTTGAGTCGGGCCGGCATCCGTACGCATTCAGGTGTGGACAACCTGTGGATTGCCAGGAAGCTTCATATCACGCTTCAGCATAATTGCCCTCCCTGAAAGACATATTTACTGAAATGTCCCCTCACGACTTGTCGTTCCATTTTGATAATAAAATAATAATTACAAATATAGTATTTTAAATATTAAAATTATAAATATAGTATTTTTAGGTATATTTAAATTTGAACTTAAAATATCAAAATTTACAATTAATATTTAGTTTATAATTTCACTTTTGTCAAAGTTTTATTAATAAGAGACGATATAAATATGTGAATTTTGTAGTTAAAAAAATGTTATATTTTATAAATGTATAATTTTGAATGCTATCAATATGATTATATCATCAAAACAATAAATTCATTTTATTTCAATCTAAATAAAAAAATCTCATACATTTATTTTACTCTCAATCAAATACTTATAAATAATTTAAATATATGCTTCTATTATACATTATATTTTGAATATTCAAAAATTCCAAATAACAACCAAAACAACCTCACAGAGAGAAAAAAATATGTACCACTTAATATGATAGATCATAAAATACGGCCTCATTTGATTTTTGAGAATGAAAAATATTATATATATATATATATATATATAGTTAATAGTTTGGAGAGAGTATGAAGGAATTCAATGGGATAAGAAATCCAATAAAAAAATTATTGTAAAATACTTATGAAGAAATAATTGATAACATTTATTTCTATAACATAAAATACATACTTAAATAAGTCTAAATAATTTATAGATTATTTTGGAAGTACACATATCCATGACAGATGGTGTGGAAACAAGCACTCTTTATAATAATTTCTACGAGAAAATCTTTAAATTAATGATCAACAGCTTTGTAGTTGGAAACTAATGGTTTAAAATATTCAAGTCAAAGTGTTTAGCCTCTTCAAAAGTAATATTTTTATAAGAATTTCTATGAGAATCTATTATTATTTTTATTTTTTTTAATTAAGAGTAGATATAAATTATAATATAAATGTATTTTTATCTTGATTTTGAGTTTTATTGGGTGTGAGCAAAGGGGAGAAATATCCTCTATAAACTTTGTAAACTAATCAATAATAAAGAAAAAAAGTTGAGAGAGAATAAATAAGTTTGCCTCTTCAAAATAATCTACAGACTTTGTCAAAAGTCAAACAATCACTTAACATAATTGGCATAACTAGCCAAATATTTCATTTATCCAAATTTATCTAGTACCATTTTCAATTAACACTTAATTGAGGGATGTGAGATAGATCATTCTTGAAAGGATTTTGGATGAATTTATATAACACATTTTATTTAAATTTGAGAAAAGAGTATCTTGGTATAACAAAGCTATTTTGGAAAAATGTTTTTATCTGAAAATATGTTACAAATTTTTCTCTTTTTGCTTCATGATTCAAAATTTATGTTATCATAGATGGAAAATTATTGAAATCCAACAAAATCCAAATTATAGAATGACAGCTTTGATGACACTTTGATATTAGCATCTATCTTCTCAACACAAAGGAATTAGATATTCTTCCACATAAAAAGAAGTGATAAGCCATTCTTATATCACAACATTTCAGTCAATAAGTTTTTCTATCAATTACATATAATGTAATATTCTTTTATTTTTTATTATTATGAGGAGACCAATGTAGATATTTAGTTGACAATATGGTATAATATGATTTACACTTCTACCCTAAATGAGTGCTTAAAAATACTTGGCTAATAATTTCTTTGCATGTACTGTTAACTTTTGCATATTTTTTAAGTGAATCATAGGAAGCACTAAAAAATTTTGAGCTATATCCTAAAGTTGCTATTCATCTATTGTTACTCAATTATGATAAATTGATAACATCAACAATACTTAAATCTATGGTGTTCTTTATTATATAATCATTGCTTGCAACATCAACAAACTTATGTGATCAATGAGGTACATCACTTTTATTTTTTGGTCTTTTAATGGAGGTTGAATTTTAAATGTGTGAATATATATTAATGTTCAATAGAATTGAATCATTTTGTCACGCTCTAACCCTCGCTCTGGCGCTCCCCTGTTTTTCCTTGCTTCCGATTGAAATCAGCCGCTGTTCGCGATTTGGTAGCGATCTCTCCCCTGCTCCTGTTGGTAATGTAATCCGCCTCTCTTCGGATGGCGGAAATGGCTTTTTTGGCGCTTGCTCTGGACAAAATGCGCCCCGGTACGCTCGATCCAGTATCCTTACCTACGGCTTCTGTTAAATCTTTCAAGGATGCTCTCTCGGGTAAATCCGTTCCGCCTAATACTTCGGTTAATCTAATGTCTACTGATTTCCGTGGTATGCCTGCAATAATGTGTTCGGATTCAGATGTGGAAATTCTAGCTAAGCCATTTGAATTCTCGTTGGTGGGTAAATTCAACTTGAAACGCCCGAACTTAGAAAATATACGCTCTTTTTTTCATAGTCCAAGCTCACGCACTTTTTACGTGGGTTTGATTGATCCGAGGCATGTGTTAATTCAATTATCAAATGATTTGGATTACTCAAGAGTTTTGCACGCCTTATTTCGCTTTTTTAACTGCCAAATGCGACTTCTTAAGTGGACACCTAGTTTTGATATTAAAGAGGAATCACCAATTGTTCCTATTTGGCTCGCTTTTGCCCAATATGTGCATACACTTTGTTACGCATCGTTTTGTTTGTCGTGGGGCTATCTTTGACGGCCTCTTCAAATTGATCAAGCTACGCAGTGAGATCCGACCCTCGAGTTCTGGATACTTGTTGAAGTTGATATAACAAAAAACATCCAAAAGAAATGATTGGATCTCAAAAAAATGGGTTATAATCAAAAGGTTGAATTTGAAAACTTTCCTTCTTTCTGTACACATTGCAAAATTCATGGGCATGAACACATAGATTGTTTTATCCTACATCCACATCTCAAAAAAAAACAATCTTCCTATTCCTATTAATTCGACTATGGAACAACCAACTAAAATGGCATATGTGCCTAAAGCTAACCAAAATAATCATCCTCCACAAAATCACTCTTACCTAGAACGGCAATTGCAAAAGGAGGCTATTCAAGTTTGAACAATGACATTGATGACACGCTTGGTTTTGGGAACTTAGAAAATATGCTACTACTATGCCCAATGGTAACATGCAGGCCCTTACAACTAATGATCCAAAACAAAGAACTTCTGATGAACTTAGGGTTGGGAACATCACCTCAACTGTAAATCTTAGTTTGGATCAGCAACAAAATAAAATAAAACAAACCATTAATTGAGAAAAGAAGATGAAACTATTCCTACATCCCCTAACATTTTGAATGGACAAAATGATAGCATAACTAATCGTCCATTCTCGATATGGAAGAAGGGAAATTACCATCACTTTCCTAATTAATAATGAAACTTTGGATAACACAAACTACTCTTTTTCAGACGGAGACACATTGGACACTGACAGACCCTTTCAAACTGTTATAAACAAAAAAAAATCATTCAAATCCAAAAATAACTCTAAAAATGCAACCAGAATCACAAGATCTTCATCAATCCTACATCAACTATAATTACCTTTCTCCTCATTCTCATCCAATCAATTTTTCCTTTCCAACAATTATGATTAATTTCATCATTTGGAACATTCGTGGTATTGGGACTTCCCTAGTTCGCAATCGCGTTAGAAGCCTCTGTCGCATTCATAACATATCTCTCCTTACTATCACTGAACCTCTTATCCACTCTTCTAAGATTGCGGCTACCGCTAAAACACTAGGTTTCCTAATTTTTCACAACATTAACAACAAAATTTGGTTGTTTTGGAATAATTCTATCAAAGATCAATATCCTTGACAACCAACAACAATTGATTAATGCTCGATTGTAGGTGTTTTCACCTGTTGTGCTCTTTTATTTATGCATCTTGTAATAGAGCGAGAACATTCTATGGAATAATTTAAGATCTTTAGCCTCCTCGGTCACTCAACCCTGGATGCGGAGATTTCAACACCATCCTCTCTACTTCTGAAAGAAGGGGAGGGTCATCTCCTAATATTAATTCTATGGAAGATTTCGCTAATATGATTCTGGACTGTAACCTTACCGATATAGGATTCTCGTTCCAACTACACGTGGAACAATTTAGACAACGCCGATCGTATCTTAACAACCACCTTTGGATTGATCAATGGCCTCATACCTTAGTTGAACACTTAAGTAGAACACTGTCTGATCACGCCCCTCTTCTGATCACTGTGAAAACACCCCCTACTGCAACACCCGCACCAGCCCCCTTTCATTTCCAAAATATGTGGTTGCAACATAATGACTTTATGTCTGTTTCGATTAACTGATGGCCCCTATTCACCCTGATAACTCCATTAAAGGCATGACCCATTTTTGGCTTAAACTTAAAAGATTAAAACAAACTCTGAACTGGTGGAATAAACATCATTTTAAAAACATTTTTGCAAATCTTAAAAATATGGAAGATCTTGTGTGCTCGCTTGAAGAAGCTGCCGCTTCAGATCCTAATAAAAATGATGAACTCAACGAAGCTAGAGATAACTTGATTAAATATCAAAACATGGAGGAAACTTATTACGGCAAAAGTCGCTACTAAACATATTGCGATGGCAAAACACAAAATATTTCCACGCTCTTTTCAACAAAAGAAAAGTTATAAACTCGATTAAGAAAATTTAAAACAATAATGATAATTGGATATATAAAATGAGATTAAAGATTCTTATACATCATTTCCAAAATTTGTTAAACAACAACATTAACATGGAACCTATTGCTAACCCTCATCCGATTCCCTCAAAATTACTTGATCAAAACATCTCTCTTTGTAGATCTCACGAATCAAATTAGTAATATTCTCCAAAGCATGAATTGATTCGCCGTATGGTTACACTACTATATTCTTCCAAATGTTGTTGGCCCATTATTAAATCTGATTTAATCGAAGCCGTTATTGACTTTTTCAATGGCACCCCCCTTCCTAGATTCTTCTAGCACCTCCATAATACTTATCCCTAAAAACAACCATCCGGAAACATGGAATGATTTTAGACCGATTAGTCTATGCACCTTTTTAACAAGCTAGTATCCAAAATAATCACCAACAGTATCAACCCTCTGTTTAACATTATCTCCCGTAATCAAACCGGTTCCATTAAAGGGAGAACCATATGATAATATCCTTTTAGCACAAGAAATGATTCATGATATTGACGTTCCTATTAGAGGTGGTAACATTGCTTTCAAACTAGACATTTCTAAAGCCTTTGACAAACTCTCTTGGGAATTCCTTGTTTCTATACTCCATCTTTTCGGATTCTCAAACGAATTTATTCAGATTAAAAATTGTATCACTAATGTTTGGTTTATCGTAAATGGAGAATCGACCGTTTCTTCACTTCTACACACGGCTTATGCCAAGGAGATCCTTTATCGGCATTGCTTTTTATTATAGCTGTAGATTATTTATCCAGGAGCTCTGAATGATCTTTTCTATAATAAACCAAGTATGATTTACAAAACTCAAGGTGGATTTCCCATTACTCATCTTTGCTTTGCGATTTATTTTATCTTTCCAATGCTTCTATAACACACGCCAAAATATTATGAAATTCTTTAAAAGATTTGGCAAAGAAAGCGGTCTCCTCCTTAACAAAAATAAATGTTGCTTCATAACCTCTAATAAAATTAACAATAATAGAATTAATCAGATAACGAGGATCACTAACTTTCATCAACATCATCTTCATCAATTATCTAGGTATTGCTCAAAGGACATAAAAGATCTTACCTTTTGACGATTTAATCCACAAAATATCCAACCGTATCTCCTCTTGGGAATATCATTTTCTATCCTTTGAGGGAGGTTAACTCGATTAAGAGTACCCTTAATTTGATGCCTCTTTATCTCATTCAAACTATCGCCAAACCAATTTTGTATTAATAGAATTGAGAGGCTCATTAACAAATTTTTTGGGGATCTAATACCTCTTCCTCAAAAAATACACGTCCTCTTGGCACAAAATCGGCATCTCGAGGAAGGTGGTCTGGACTGCAAATCTATCAAAGACACCATCAACGCATTCTCTTATAAACTCTGGTGGAATTTTAGAAGCAACAATAGCCTTTGGGCTAACTTCATGACAAACAAATATTGCCTATCTAAGCACCCATTGAACGCTCTTATAAAACTAACGCTTCTCCTATTTGGAAAAGACTGTAAAAAATCAAATGGAAGGCAATCTTTAATTTTTGGGGCATTAACTCGCAACTCTTCTTCCGGCAAGATAACGGCTTGGAAATAACTCTTTTGATGAATTAATTTCCTCATGTTCTATTTATACCATCAAAGTCAAATCTTTCTCGAATAATAATAAATGGAACTTTTCCGCTCATTGATTATATCCCTTCATCCTTTTAGACAAACTCAATAACATAAACATTACATCCAATAAAAAAGACCGATTCTTTTAAACTCTCTCAAAATGGCTAATTCGCTTTTAAAATGTTTGGCTTATGATCAAAGAACCTCGAGATTATTCCAAAGTGTATGCTCGACTTTGGCACAATAATATTCCCACCTCATATTCCATTCTCACTTGGATCTTAAAAGCTTTGTCCCTATTGATTCCTTGATGTGGAGTAAAGGTTTTACCTCCCATCAAAATGTCATTGTTGCTCCCATATTGAAAATGTAAATCACCAATTCGGAATGGTGCATTGCATCTAAACTTTGGATTTGGTACGATAATCTTTTCTCCATTGACAAATATAACTTTCGCTATTTATCAACTCCTCGAGATATATTTTGAAAACAATATAAAAGGTCATATTAAAATTGTTAGCGATCATTATTCTCGGTTCATTTGGATGGCTAGAAATGATGCTAAGCATAACGATATATTCTATGAATCATTCCAAAATAATTGCCAAAACTAAGTTCAAAATCCGTGAACTATTTAAAGCCAACCTTATTAAATATAAACACTTAAAAGGGTGTAAATTTGTTGCCTCTAAATTGGGTTTGCATTTGCCTGATACAAACACCTCTAAACAAGCCAAAATACTTTATTGGGCCAAACCACATGATAACGTTATCAAAATTAACACCGATGGAGCTGTATCCCCTAATGCTTCTGGGTGTGGTGGCATCTTTAGAAATTTCAAGGGTGATGTTCTCATGGCCTTTGCTAATCCTATTATTACTAATTCAAGTCTGAACTAATGGCGTTGTATAATGCTCTTAACATTGCAATACGTAAAAGGTTGGCTTAATATTTGGAAGTGGATGCCTTATTACTAATTGAACTCCTGCAATCTGAAAAAAATGGCAATGTGGAATTATATTACTTAATCAAGCAAACTAAAATTCTGCTCACTCAATTTTGTTACAAAATCACTCATATATGGAGGGAAGGAAATGCTTGTGCTGATTATCTTGCTAAATTAGGAACTAGATTGAATGAGCCCACTAATTTTGATAACCATTCTATTCCTAAATACTTACAAGGATTGGTCAACCTGGACAAGACGGGTTTGCCTTACATTAGAGCATGACATTTTAGGCAGAATTTGCATCTTGTCTTCATATTTTTCTGAATGCTGAAACACCATCTGCTTTTATGGTATTGTTGATCGGATTCGGTCTCCCATTAAGCATTGCTGCCTCTTCTCATTCAGAAGATCTGCTGGGCTGTTGGCCCTGGCTGTGAATATCTCGATTTATGGAAACTTTTTCTGCTTGATGTTATCGTATCGTGGGAATATCTGTATCCCTGGTTATTTTTTGATCTGGATTACCTGTATGGTAGCCCTATTTGCTGCTTGGAACTACTACTCTAAACGATATTTCTGGATAATTTTGTGGATGTTTGTTATAAATGGATCCCGTGAGAATTGCCTTTTCCTATGCGAAAAGATTGGATTGTTTATGGCCCATACTTTCATCATGAATTGGTTTTCGTTTTCTAATCCCACATTTGGAAAAGTTTCCTTTGGCTCTGGATCGATTTCTGATATGAATCATCTGGAAAATTCTGCTTATGGTCGCAATTTGCGAACCGCAACTATTCGGATTTTCCGGAACCTTGGATTCGTTCCTACTAGTTCATATGGGAATTGCAGCTTTAAGTGCTTTGGCTGGGTGTATACGTTGGTTAGTTGTTACATTTGGGATGCACATAGTACCTTGCTGCAATTTGTCATCTCGCATGATAGCTGGGTTAAGTTGGCGTTCATGTTTCTGCTTATGGTCAGAATCGGAGTGGTAATGCCGATCAAAAATTTTTTTCTCGTAATTGTTGCCGTTCTCGCTAACCTAATATTCATATATGCATATAATTCTCGTCAGCCGCATGATTGCCGGTTAAAATGGGCTTTCATTTCTTTAATATGTTGGTATTTCTACCTTCTCATTTTTCGGTTGGAAAATGCCGTCCTGGCCGTGAATAACTATTCGCTTGTCGCCAGGGTTGACGATATCATCGCTGGATGATGATACTCCCACCGGTTTACTAACTGTTCCTATCCGGTTCGATTCATAATCAATTACCTATATGGCACCCATGAATGCTCTTACCGGTATTATCGCTCTAAATGCAATTACCGGATGCTTTTTTAAATGTTTGTATTACATACCGGGCGAAATACAATGCTTTACTTTATCACTATTACCCCAAGGTTATTTATAAAGGAGGGTTTCGGGGCTTATTGTAATCGATATACTATTGGGATGGTCTTAATCTCGAGATGAGCTTGATTAGGTTTGGGGTTATAAAGCTCACTTATCTATCAACAACTAGATGTTGCATTCTCGTTGTTGGCTATGATGGACGATCTCACTTCCTATTGGTTCTTAGTAGTTGCTCGATGTAACCCTTCGCTAAAGTTCGATGCTCATACTTGATCCGCCCCAAAAGGATGTGATTGAGCTGAGCCTATTTTACCACATTTCCTTAATATCATTTTCACTTTATTGTGTTTTCCTCCACTTATTGTCGCATTACCTTAACCGCTTTATCTTTTGTGTTCTCTTATGGTTTTGTGTTTGCTCCGCTTAGTATTTTCTTTTATGTGTTTGAATGCTTCCTTTGGATTTTGGATGTATTTAGATTGGGTTTTTCTCCTTAGGTTGATTGTAGCTCTTGAAAGCAAGAGGTTCCTCG
>CM038228.1:58279007-58382611 GCA_021442155.1 Cymbidium sinense | reverse complement strand
TTTTAGTGACTCAAACTCAGCTCATTATTGAATAAAATTGAGAAAATATTAAGTATTTTTATAACAAGTGCACCATTAACTTTGTGAAATGAAAAGCTTGTAATCAAAAATAAAACCATGATCATTAAATTAAAGGAAGAGTTTATAGCCAACGATAGTCTTAAGTATGCTCAAAGTCATCACCTTTCAATAATGTGTTATTATCATGGTCTAAAAACTGAACCAAATCAATAAATTCAACAATGATCCAGTTCTTTGTTTAGTTTATTAAACTAATAATATTGTTATAGCTAAGAACCATGTAATAATAATTATACTCGAGGGTCAAAATAGTGAATTAGTAAGCTGAAAATTTATTTATTGAGCTAATTCTTATTATTTATTTTTAATTGGATTGTAAAACTTTAATTTAGATTTAAAATTTTAATAATAAATTAAATATTACAAATAAGAGAACCAAAGTTTTCCTAAAAGTATTACGCTTTGTGTCCTCCTTTGGTCACCCCTTTGTAATTCATAGACTTTGCAGGTTTGCTTTTTAGTGGCTTTAGCCTTTTGTCAGCTTTGCAAGTTTGCTTTGTCAAAGATGCAAGATGGGCCCCAACATAAGTTAGCAATTAGCCTTGTAATTCTTAGTGTTCTCTCTCTCTCTCTTTGTCTCTCTCTCTCTCTCTCTCTCTCTCTCTCTCTCTTAAAAGGATTGTCTTTTACTTCCTATTTTCTAACTTTTCTTTCTTATTTTTTCTATATGTTAAGTTTCATTTTCTTATGAATTAAGCTATGAGGTATATATGATGGGTACTAAAAGAGGTGCATAAATTCTACAATTATCTTTTATCTAATGAATGTTAAGATTTTGTGTGGATTAAGTTGTTCAAACATATCTTCTTTTGCCATTAGATATTATAGAGAGGGTTTTATTTTTTTGAGATTTATTAGATGTAAAAAAAAAATCAAGGAGTTCTAAAATTGGTGATTATTCTCTATAATTGCTTCATTTAGCTTCAAATTAAGATTACGTAGTTAGTCAAATGATCAAATATCAATTTCCATCTAATTCATCATTAATCAAGTAATTTTCATTGAGGCTGGAAGCAAACAACCTTTACACCTATTCAAAATGATCAAACAAAGAGAGAGAGAGGTCAATGATGTGGAATAATGATCCTATTTTCGATTTGCATATAGTTTTATTAATATTAGTGGGTTTGTGAGTAGTGGAACATTCATAAGATGAGGTTGGCATTTGTTACATGCATAAAATTATCATTAAGAAAAATTTTCATTCTTAAAATCATCGCATATCTCAATTATTTTATTCGACTTTATAAAATTTTTATTTTTTAATTAAAATTCCATCAAAGTAAATTCATATATAACTTATTTGGCATATGTCACATATTTGCATTATTATTACATTATTCTAAAATAATTAAATAATTTTATTATTTATTACATCATTCTATTCAACTTTGATTAAGTCTCTAAGTCTTAAATTGTTGTATTTTGATTTAAAGTTTTATTCTATTTCTAGAATCTTCATCACTATACATTCACATAGAATCAACACAAGCACTTCAAATATAAAAGAATTATCTATAATACAAACTTAAAAATAGTGGATAAAACATGGTCATCAAAAGTTTACCAAGCATCTATTCAAATATTTGTGTAATTACTAGGTTGGTAGTAAGCACATACTTATTATTATAAAAAATTCATTAAATATTTTTAAAATATACTTTAATTAATTTATTTAGGAATAAATTTACCCTTTATCTTTTGTTGTTAGTGGTGATCTTTGAGAGTGCCTAGCCAGTACATTGGACTGCATTGATCGCGTAAAGATTCACCCTTCCAGGTTCATCTCTATTTCCTTTCTTGCTCCCCTTGGGATCCCACAAGCTAATAACAAGTACATCTTATGACTCCAAAAAACATTTATAAAAAGAAAAGTCATAACTTTTTCAATGCTCCTCACTTTCGAGTGCTAAGCCACCTTTCTTGGCCATGCTTAAGGGTTTTAGCAATTTATACAAATTTTATTAGTAGCACCTAGCAAATTTATTGTAACTACATTCACAATTCACATCATTGTGACCTCACAACATTAGCCCCTTTTAAGCATGACCACAAACAAAAATATTAGTCTAATCTTAAATAAAATTCTATAACATAACTAACTTCGATATCATAGAACTAGCTTAATGCAAACATCAAATTAAAACATCACAAAACATCACATCAAAGCATCACATTAGTCAAAATAATACATCTCTAACATAATATCCTAAGGGTGTGTTGCTAGAAAATAATCTAGTGTGTCTTAGGTTGTGTGAGTGTTTACCTAAATAGTTTCAATCTATGTTTCAATTTTCTAAGTTTTGAGCAAATGTTCAATTTAACTAGGAGTGGTTTCTACTTTAAGTCATTAATGATTAGTGATTCTAATTGAATTGTATTTGAATTTTATTAGATTTAGATTTCAATTATTTAAAGAAATTTTAAGAATGTACAAAGACAAGTGGGGCCCACCATATGGTTGAACCCAATCACCTAATCATCCTAAGTATTATGAAGTACATACGCACCAAAATTTTGAAGATATTTTATAACACCGAAACTTACATACCAAAAGTTTAAGTAGATTTTACAAATTTTATAACTATTTAATTATTTTTTAGGATTTTATGTTAAATTTCTCAAAAGAGTTCCAATAATTTTATTTAAATTCTTACCATTTGGGAAATATATTGGATCATTCTTGAGTATTTTTAGTGATTTATTTTCATGTTGGGAGTCAAGATCCAAACCCATTGATCAAACGGTCAAGAGCTTGTCCTCCACCTCCAACCGAGCGAGGCATCCATATTGGCCGATCCCATTATTCAACAGGGGATTTCTCATAATTTTCACTGAAAAGGATATAATTCATGAATGGCATAGATGCATTTTCCTATGTTTGATATTCACTTTATAAAGTATCAAAATCAGAACATATAAATAAGTCATTGAAGTTATTCTAAGATGCACACGAACATAAAATGACACAAACACAATACAACATGAAAACAAGACACTTCTGCTTTGAAAAATATATGACATGGACACACTTGTGACATGATATTATAAATTTTATAAATTTTAAGTAATATATAATAAGAAGATTTACATACATACCACACAATTCTTATGCATTTATATAAGGAAGATTTATATACATACCACTCAATTCTCATGTATTTATATATCTAACACCTAAAGTTCAATATTTACTTATTTAATAATTTCTTATACTTAAAAGTGCATTTCACTTTTAAAAATTGAGTGATGATATTTTTTGATGTGATATTCAATATTAGATTTTATATATGTAAATATTATAGTTTATGTGCTAGATATGTAAATACATAAGAATTGTGTGGTATGTATTTAAATCTCCCTTATATATATAACACTAAAATTAGAGATTTATTTATCTAACAATTTTTCTATGCTTAAAAGGTGCATTTAATTTTTAAAAGTAATCGATGATATTTTTTATGTTATATTGAAGATTGAGATGTTATATATGTAAAAATTGAAGTTTAGGTGTTAGATATGTAGATACATAAGAATTGTGTGGCATGTATGTAAATCTCCCATAATAGTATAATAATTATATAAATTGTATAAATATTAAATAAGTCAAAAAATATTAATATTATAAGATCAAAAAATATTGAAAATTAATAATGAAAAAAATAAATCAAAGCATGATATATTATTTTAAATTATGGTGGTAGTTAAAAAAAATAGTAATTTTGGAGAATTTTTTTCTCTTTATGTCAGTGTTAGATGGACAAGTTTAATCTTTCATTGGTGGTAATGGTCATTTATCTTATAAGAAAAAAATTGAAGTTCTAGGCATTATTTTGACATATGATGGATTTATTCTTATGACCTTGAAATTATCTTTTAAAATCATAATTTTCTTATAAAAAATTAAGTAATGATGTGTATTTTATGGGGCCATTATTTAATGAAATTAATTATAACTACTAGAAGTTAGCATTTAATACACTAAAACTCTACCATTATAATAGGAGCCAATGCCTTATCACAAATTATGGGTCCATGTGTAATGATGATGTGAGATAGAAATCTTTAGAGTTTGGAATTTTCTAATATTGAACATTTAGGTCCTTTATTAAGGGTGATTAAACTTTAAGCTATTAGGATTTCAATGAAATTATCATATAAAAGCCTAGTTAAAATATACCACACTAAGCCTAACATGAAATTACTTTATTATTTTATGTTATATCTTTGTATGTGATTAGTATTATTGATTTATTACTCGATTAAATAAAAATATTCAAGCATATCTATAAAAAATAAAATCGAGTGATAGCACCTCGGCTCAGAATATAATGAAAACCCGAGAGCTTGGTACTCTATTGATGGCCAAGCTTAATCTTTCATTCATCACCCGATCAAATCCTTATATGAAAATAACACACTATGAATAATTCCAAATAACCATCATGAAACAAAGATACATTCATATAATTTGATAATTTCATTGAAATCCTAACAACTTAAAGTTTAATCACCCTTAATAAAGGACTTGAATGTTCAACATTAGAAAATTCCAAACTCTAAAAGCCTAGTTAAGACATTCCACAATTCCACTATTCATGAATTATGAGAATTGCACTATTATGGCAGTTCAAGCAATGCTTTCTATTTTAGCACTCATAACAGTCTTTTTGCTAAACATCTTTCGATGCCCAATTTGGTCTACAAATACATGGATATGAATGAGAAAACTTCATCATAATACCAAAAACTAAAAGTGCTATCCTCCCTAACCATTAATGTAAATTTCCCTTTGGGATTGTGAGCCAAATAAATTATTTAAAATCATAATTTCAACTTTTGCTAGATTCAACACATCAATCAATGCAAAAAATCAATAAAAACTAGAATAATATGTGAGAGAAAAATAATATATTGAATAATTTTGGATAATTTAGATTTATGCATTGAACAAATGGATAATGAACATGACTAAGCATAAAAATAATTTAATGAAATATCTTCCAAATAAGGCATTGGCCCCATAATTTGTGATAAGGCATTGGCTTCTATTATAAGGGTGGAGATTTAATGTATTAAATAATAACTTCTAGTAGTTATAATTAATTTCAATAATTAATGGCCCCATAAAATACAAATCATTACTTAATTTTTTATAAGAAAATTATGATTTTAAAAGATATTTTCAAGGTCATAGGATTAAATCCATCATATGTCAAAATAATGATCAGAAGTTCAATCTTCATGATAAGTGTTTAGTGGAATGATTCATATGTATTTAAAATGTTAATTAATGTCATTCAAGGTAAACATACATGCAAATATTCACATGAAACAAGCTTTATGAAACCTTTTTGGGGATTATATGTTGCTTAATTTAAAAATCTCATTGACTTGCGTAAATGCTTACAAGAGTTTAACTCTTATGTGTATCATTACACAATCTCTTATTCAACTCAAGTGTCTTGAGATATGTAAATGCTTGCATAAAGTAAGCCTCCATATGTCATTTTGCTTGGCTCAAATGTGTGAGATGTATACTTGTTTGAGATGATTTCTTTCTTTTTCTTAAATGTCTCTAAGTAACTTCACACTTCTTTTTATTAGCTTGGAATTTATGCAAGCTCTCAAAAAAAATAATGGCAATTAGAAATAAAATAATCAAACTCATATCTCATATAACAGATGTATACTTTTCTTATGACAAATGATTGAAAGGACCAAACTTGTATCCTTTAGAACAGATTTAAACTTGTTGTGTGACAAATGTTAAAAAGATCAAACTCATTTCTAACTTAAGACAGTGCACACTTGAATGCATAAATCTAAATTATCCAAAAATTATTTCCATGATTTCTGAAATAAAGATACATTCATTAATTTGATAATTTCATTACACATTTCATTAAATTATCTCCATGCTTAGTCATGCTCATTATCCATCTGTTCAATGCATAAATCTAAATTATCCAAAATTATTCAATATATTAATTTTTCTCTCTCTATTATCCTAGTCTTCTTGAATGCCTACCTAAGTAGTTAAGGAGTTATTGACTAATCTAAGTAGGTGATTAAGAAAGTATATACCTAGCATTGAGTTTAAAAGTGTGAGACCACCCTCTATAAGTGAGCTATGATTGCTATTATTCAAACTTGATATTATTGGACATAGAAAAGCGTTTTGAGAAGTTGTTAATGTCGGTAATAAAACCAACAAGAAGAATATGAGAAAACTAGTGGTGTTACTAAAAGAAGTACCAGGAAAAAAAACTTGAGCAAGAAATAATGGAGAATCAATTAGCAGTAATAATGAGAAGAAGAAAACAATGAATGCCTTGTTATAACTATTTATGATTCATTATCTCTCTCAAGTAACAAGCTCACATTTAGTGGCTAAAAGAATGACAAACCAAAAAAAAAATGTAGAAAGTATGCTCTCCATCATTTTGTACCATATTCATGTCATTGAGCTAGCTATAGTATATATTTCTGCTCTTTAGAGACTTTAAATAAAATACCTTGTAATATACCACTTTATTATTCCTCAAGCATTAATCGAAGTCTTCAAACCAAAATTGCTTATTTTCAACTTCATGTTTTGGGTATATTTAGTTGTCTATTCATATTGCAATGCATTTTGAACAACTATTTCAACCATTGATGATAAGAGTGTGTGATTGTTCTTCCTTTCATCTCATTTGGTGGTCGATTGCTTTAAGCTTGTCTATTGACCAATCATGAATAGACTCTCTAATAGTTTTAAGAGAAAGAAATTCTTACATTGGAAGAATGACAATGGATAGCCAACCAATTCATTGAGGAAGCCAATTCAATAAGGGGACTCGCCAAGAGAAATTATCTTACACAACAATTGTAGTTTAGCTATAGCACCCAAGAGGGAGGGTGAATTGTGTTTTAAAATAAATTTCAGAAAAATATAATTTTATCTTTTATAGAAGATTTAAATATTTAATTAGAATACTTTAGTGAAATAAAGCAATAGAAAAAGCAATAAGAGAAAAATATATTACTTGATAAAAGAGGTGAATAAAGTCCATCAAAATTTCTATTCCAAAAGAAGGTACTAAATCATATATGCTCACGACATCAATGAGCTCAAATTAATATTCTAAAATTATTTAGACATCAATAACTTTTAAAATATTACAAACAAAAGTAAGTTAAAATTATTTGATGCAATATAAATTATCAAAATATAAATTTAATTCTATAGTTAGTTAATATTTATAAACTTTCAACTGAATTAAATTTAAACTTAATATTTAGCACAAATTTTACTTAAAACCATGTCCATTTGGGCAATCTGTAGTGTTTAAGCTGATTCAATTAAGTTTGCAGGATCATTATATCTTTGTCCATATTAATCATGATATCTACTTGTTATGCTTGGCTTGATGTATTTGGCTAAATCCATTTTGATCAAACTAATTAAACTCTGATTGGTTAGAATCACTTAATTCAAGTTATTTTCTTAACCTTTGATCCAACACAACCTTGATGGATCATAGATTTAATTAGTACTTGATTTGGATTTTAATATTAATCAAGGCAACCAAGAGATTTTTAGATACCTTAATTGCATTTAAAATTTTGTTTAGATATTTTGTTCCATTAAAATCTTAAGCAATTATTATTAGGTTAATGAATTGTTTGAATTAATTTGATTTTAAATTAATTTTAATTGGACTATCTAGTCAAAGCTGATTGGACCAAACCTAAACTTGATCCAAGAGACTTCAAAATTGTTGGGATCACATTTGACTCCAAAGAATGCCATTTATGAGATCTATTTTGACTTTATGAGATGAAAGGATTATTTTGGTAAGTTAGAAAATTTTTGAACAATTTATTCAAATTGTTCAACCTAAGTCTAGTGATAGGTTTAGTGTGAAGGTTATAATCTTATTTGATTTATTGCTTACCTCTTATCACACGAAATGAAGCAGAGAAATATAATGACTAATAGAGGAAAACAGGAGAACAAAGTGTTGTTTTGGTGATATTGAAAGGGTGCTAATTTTGCAAATATGAAAGTTTATGTGCTAAGTATGTAAATACTACAGGTTTAGGTGATATATATGTATGTGTGTAAAATTCCTTAATTTTTTATATTTATTTACACAATTTTTTAACATCTACTTAATATCAAAGTAACAGTATGTAAATTATTTTATTTTAAATAAATTAGTAATATTTTTATATTATTTTAAGATCAAATTATTTATAAATAAATAAATTATTTTAAACATTAAATATATGAATATATCAAAGTTAATGATTTATATAAATCATTTTTTTAAACTAAATAGTTGGTTAAAGTGATGAGACCGCTAATGGCACACTTGGGAGACATTCTTATCAAATTGAGGTAATTGTTGGGACAAAATTGCCTTAGCCTATTGATAGTCCTCTATTCCAGAAAGTAAGATATTGTGGAGCAATGTAATTTATATTGTTTATAAAAATTATCAATAAATTAAAAAAGATTACATATATATATCACACATTTTTAATATTTTTATATATCTAACATCTAAAATTTGATATTTATATATATATATATATATATATATATATATATATATATATATATACACACTACTTATCTATTCATAAAACTATAAATTTCACTTTAAAACTTAGTTATAATGATATTTTATATTATATTAAATATTTAGATATATATTAATAATAACATTTAGTTGTTAGATATGTAAAGGTATGCATGTAAATCCCCTAAATTAAAACATAAATTAAAATATTATAAAAAATTACTTTGAAAAAAATTAGACAATCTGACAATCAATATTTATGATAGTAAAATTTAATTATAAATAACTTTAAGTTTACAAATTTATAATTAATAAGGTATATAAAAATCTTATAAATAATTCAACATCTAATAAATTGAGCGATTAAGTAAATAAAAACTATGATGTCCTGAACTTAATGAATTTATAATCTTTACAGAGTCATTTTCAAAATTTAGGAAGATGATAGGTACTAAAATAATTTGATAGTCTTATTACATTCATATGTCAACCTTTTCGACTATATTTAATTCTTCCATAAATTAGGTGTTAAGATATGCATAATTATGATTTTTACATATATAATAAATAAAGTGCCCTCAAAAGGATTATTAACGCTTGGCATAATAATAAGTTGTCTTTTACCCTAAATTTACCATATGAAAGCATTTTCATATTGCATGCCTTTTTTAATTTAAACAACATGGTAAATAATTTTATCAAGAAGAGCATTTAAAGAGAAATTAAAAATAGTAAAACTTCAAGAGTTGTGAAGAATCCTAACAATGACGCCCATTTTATGAAAAAAAAACTTATGGTAATTAAAACTACTCTTGATAAAATAACTCATGAATATTGCATCCTAAAACAATGCTTCCTTCCAACCCACAAGGTGATATTACATATTACTATACAAATCGATGCAAATACTTTTTTCTACACAACATATTTCTTGATGTGTATTAATGAGATGCTACGACTTAATAATGTTTGATCATTTTTAGTCAACCAATTGGTTCAATGAATTTTATTTTCACAAAAAAAAAAAGTGATAAGCAAAATCACCATCTAAAACACAATTTCAAATGAGACATTTTCAAAAAAATATTATAAACTTGTAATAATGCTATGATTATAATAATTTTAAATGCCTACAAATTAAGCTACTAAAAATAATAATTTAAACGAGCAATCTGTTGCATTAATAGATAATGTAGCAATTATTGACAATTCTTATTCAAAAAAATATACACTACATCAATTATCGCTTTGGGCACTACATATCATTTAGGAATTCCTAGCCTTTATAGTGTGAACTTAATAAATTTAACGATTTTTCACTCTCACAAACCTTAAATCCTGAAAGGCTGAAACAAATAGCAAGGTTCAGCATTTCACATACTAAAAAAATTTGAGATATTAATATTTTCAAGATTTACTAAATCTGAATAAACAAGAATTAATAAATCCTCTCCAAAATTGCATCAAATGATCAAAAATCTCGATATTACTGTTGCTCAATTAAACTATTAAGGTGCTTTTATGCACATAACATAAAGGCAGAAATAATATTTCTAAAAAATCCAACTTTTTGTCCAAATCCAGCTTTAGAGTGAAGTGGTGGTGAATAAATCACTGATTAATGCTATGTAATATGAATATCGAGAGATTAATGCAATTACTCAAAATCATGTCTTTGGAGGAAGAATTCAAAGAAAAAAATCAAATGCTATACCACTTCTTGGGAAATTGCGTAAAACACAAGATTGAAAAAATTAGAAAGAGATAGAAAAAATAAGCAAACTTATAAGTAAATTTGTAGTTCAAGGATTCCTCTTCAACCCCACCAATAATTTTTATAAAATCTCTAGTCGGAGTTCATCAATTTCATTATTGTTGCAATCGTTTATATGATCCCAATCACAACCCATCGAATCCCCAGAAAAATAGAATAGAAAAAGGTGAAAAAGATCAACTTGCTGCATTGCTGATAGAACCGCTGCCGGAGTCCGTGAGAGGCAAGACCACGAGAGCCGAGAGGAGACCTCATAGAAGAGAATGAAGAGATTCAGAGTTTCAGTCTTTCAAACTATAGGGATTACCGGATTAGGGTTGCCTTGTGGATTGGCAGCCGAAATCCAAATGCATCGAGGTCACTAGGTCAGACTTCAGAGAGACGGACACTCAAAGAGGCAAAGTGCCAAACAGCAGTGTGGCAGCCCGCAGCGCTCTTGTGCGAGACGAGAAGCGAAACGATGAACGAGCGAAAAGTGGAAATTGGAAAATGAAGAGTCGGTCGAAGAGAACCGAGCTCCAGGAGATTGCCTTTTGGCTTTTAAGCTTTTACTTTTACTCGTGCGGCGTGGGCATGGTCCATGTCCATACATGATCCGCATACAGTTCACGTGAGCGGCACGCCACATTCTACAAAATTTTAGTCCAATCGATTTTTGGATTACAAAATTTGATCGGTCCATAATCCAAAAAGAATATAGCTCAAATTAAATCAAATCCAAAATAAAATTATAAAAGTGATCCAAATTAAAATTTCAGTTCGATTTTAATTGGATAATCAGTTTAAAATGAATTATGCACAGCCCCATTAATAAGTTTAAGGAGTTATACACCAAAATGTGGCATTTGGTGTACTTCTCATATAATAATAAAGCACGAAGACTCAATATGTGAAGCTTATTTGAAATAAGAGACTATAATTTTTTTACTCCTACTATTTTGAGCCACATGAACTAAAGGATGATGCGAAGGTGTTGAAGCTTCACAAAATGTGCTCTACATTTTTTAATATTCTAGGAAAGTATTAGGTTGAAGCACTTCAAGATATTTGAATGATAAAGATCTCGTGACAATGATAGTCAATATTTTATCAACTACAATGAAGTTCAACCTTTTTCAAGATAAATTGTCAACTTGTGAGGTCCAATTTTTGGTTGTATCTCAAATATGATGCATATCTAATCATGTTAATTGATATTAACTTCAAGTTATTCGTGAACTCGTTATAAGTGGATGATGATACTATAATTAATAAGAAGGTGAAAGAAAAATCCCATACATGGTTTAGACTACATGTAAGGAGTCTTAATTACGATCTAAAATTCTATTAAATTTATTTACTCCACTTTCATATAAAGCTTCACTTATTAGGTTCATGATTTGAGGAATGAAGTGAAGAACTAGGATATTCATTACCTTGCTTGGGGACCTATGTAAATTGTGAATATGTGATCGATTTATGTTGTAAATTGCTATAGTTTTCACATAAGTTCTTAGTGAGGAAGAATAAAAATATATAACTCAGGTGTGTTCTTCAAAAGAATACACATCCAAATGTGAGATATATTACTATAGAGTTTTACAAGAAATTGTGCAGTTATATTATCCTAGATCAAATAAGATAAACTTCATTTTATTTGTTTGCCTTCTTCTTACAAGTAGTAAAATTTTATATAATATCTTCTTTCTTCAATACTTAGGATATACTTGTTCAATTTTTTTATATGCTGTAGTTGCATACTATCTTTTTTACATTTACTACAAATGTTGTATTTCTTTAACTTTTTTTATACAATGTAAATATCTATTCATTATTTTCTTTAAGTTTAGTACTTTTTTCTATCAGATCTAATTATTATAATATTTTGTTATGTATTGCATTAGATGGTGGTAACGATGTCCTTCGTAGATCCATTATGAGCATTTTTAGGAGAAAGAATAAGACTATTTCCCAACCTACTATTTAGACTACAACTATTATTATTATCAAAACCACTATTTCAATCTCAGCACCACAAACTATTGGACAAGCATGTATACTCACCTATCCCACTCTAGAGTCTGATGACCCCACATCGTTCTACCCCTTTTAGCCATATGCAAGTCATACATGTTTGCTTTATGAGCCTCATGTTCAATCTCATTAATTTTGATGATAACAAATGTATGCTTGGATGTTATAATATATATTTTATATGTTTCAGATATACTAATTGCTAATTACATATATAATACATCTCACAATATGTTTGTAAAATGCAAATATTTAAGAATGAAAGATAGATCAAAATAGATACTTTGATTATCAACATACAATATTTTAGGTTATATGTATTTATAACTATCTTAGAGGTTCATAAGAGTTCATTGGCATGAATTAATTTGCTCACAACTTAACATTTTATTTTTATTTATTTTAAATTATTAGAATGAGATTAATTTATATAAATCTTTATCTAATTAACATTCAATGCTTCATACATATCATTTAAATTGTCAAAATAATAAATGATAATTAATTATAACTATTGAGTGTAACTAGTTTATATACTTAATTAAATTAAATATTTTAATTTAATGTTTGATTAAAATTGAATTTAATATGATTTTTCAAAAATTAGCTAATTTTAATAATGAATGTATGCTATATGCTTTGGATATATTAAGAGTCATATTTGATTATTTTTACTTGTCCATGTGACTAGTTGATTTTTGGCTATTTGAATTCAATATTTATTTAATATAAATTATATTTTATTAAATATTATATTATTATATGATAAAATGATATTAGAATAATATAATTCTTTGAAATAATTCAAAATGACCTTGCTTATAAATAGCCTTGATTTTCTTCATGAAAGCTTGCTCATTCAAATTTAAAATCTCTAGCAAATCTAAGAGAAAACTTATGAGATTTCTCTTCTAACATTCTCCAAATATTATCAAATCCTTAGTTTAGAAGCTTCAACCTTTTCAACTAAGCAAGCTTTCTCAAATTACTTGTCTTTATTTTTATTGATCTTAATCTTTTTTTAGTTGTTTATACTATTTTCACCATCTATTTGTTCTTTGAAATTATCTTACACAACCATCTGTAATTTAGCTATGGCACCCAAGAGGAAGGGTTAATTGGGTTTTAAAAATAACTTTCAGAAAATCTAATTTTATCTTTTATAGAAGATTAAATATTTAATAAGAATACTTCAGTGAAATAAAGCAATAGAAAAAGCAATAAAGAAAAATATATTACTTAATAAAAGAGGTGAATAAAGTCCATCAAAAATTTCTATTCCAAAAGAAGGTACTAAATCATATATGCACATAACCTCAACGAGCTCAAATTAATATTCTAAAAATTATTTAGACATCAATAACTTTTAAAATATTACAAACAAAAGTAAGTTAAAATTATTTGATGCAATATAAATTATCAAAATATAAATTTTAATTATATATTTAGTTAATATTTATAAACTTTCAACTTAATTAAATTTAAACTTAATATTTAGCATTCACATTTAACTTAAAACCATGTCAATTTAGGCAATCTGTAGTGTTCAAGGCGATTCAATTAAGTTTGGGATCATTATATCTTTATCCATATTAATCATGATATCTACTTGTTATGCTTGGCTTGATGTATTTGTCTAAATCCATTTTGATCAAACCAATTAAACTCTAGTTGGTTATAACCACTTATTTCAAGTTGTTTTCTTAATCTTTGAGCCAACATAGCCTTGACGGATCATAGATTTAATGAGTACTTTATTTGGATTTTAATATTAATCAAGGCAACCAAGAGATTTTTAGATACCTTAATTGCATTTAAAATTTTGTTTAGATAATTTTGTTCCATCAAAATCTTAAGCAAATATTATTAGGTTAATGAATTGTTTGAATTAATTTGATTTTAATTAAATTTGAATTGGACTATCTAGTTAAAGCTGATTGGACCATATCTAAACTTGATCCAAGAGACTTCAAAATAGTTCAGGATCACATTTGTCTCCAAAGAATGCCATTTATGAGATCAATTTTGACTTTATGAGATCAAAGGATTATTTTGGTAAGTTAAAAACTTTTGAGCAATTTATTTAAATTGATCAACCTAAGTCTGGTGATAGGTTTAGTGTGAAGGTTATAATCTTATTTGATTTATTGCTTACCTCTTATGAAATGAAGCAAGAAATATAACAGACTAATAGAGGAAAATGGAGGAGAAAAAGTGTTGTTTTTGGTGATATTTAAAGGGTGATTATTTTGTAAATATGAAAGTTTAGGTGCTAAGTATGTAAATACTACAGGCTTAAGTGATATATGTGTGTGTGTGTAAAAATTCCTTAAGTTTTTATATTTATTTACACACTATTTTAACATCTAGTTAATATCAAAGTAAAAGTATGTAAATTATTTTATTTTGAATAAATTAGTAATAATTTTATATTATTTTAAGATCAAATTATTTATAAATAAATATATGATTTTAAACATTAAATATATGAATATATCAAAGTTAATGATTTATATAAATCATTTTTTTAAACTAAAGCAGTTGGTTATGAGTGAGACGCTAATGGCACTTGGGAGACATTCTTATCAAATTGAGGTAATTGTTGGGACAAAATTTGACTTAGCCTATTGATAGTCCTCTATTCCAGAAAGTAAGATATTATGGAGCAATGTAATTTATATTGTTTATAAAATTATCAATAAATTAAAAAGATTACATATATATACACACACACACTACTTATCTATTCATAAAACTATAAATTTCACTTTAAAACTTAGTTATAATGATATTTTATATTATATTAAATATTTAGATATATATTAATAATAACATTTAGTTGTTAGATATGTAAATATATAAGAATTGTGTGGTATGCATGTAAATACCCTAAATTAAAACATAAATTAAAATAATATAAAAAATTACTTTGAAAAAAATTAGACAATCTGACAATCAATATTTATGATAGTAAAATTTAATTATAAATAAGTTTAAGTTTACAAATTTATAATTAATAAGGTATATAAAAATCTTATAAATAATTCAACATCTAATAAATTGAGCGATTAAGTAAATAAAAACTATGATGTTCGTGTGAACTTAATGAATTTATAATCTTACTGATCATTTTCAAAATTTAGGAAGATGATAGGTACTAAAATAATTTGATAGTCCTATTACATTCATATGTCAACCTTTTTATATTTAATTCTTCCATAAATTAGGTGTTAAGATATGCATAATTATGATTTTTACATATATAATAAATAAAGTGCCCTGAAAAGGATTATTAACTGCTTGGCATAATAATAAGTTGTCTTTTACCCTAAATTTACCATATGAAAGCATTTTCATATTGCGTGCCTTTTTTAATTTAAACAACATGGTAAATAATTTTATCAAGAAGAGCATTTAAAGAGAAATTAAAAATAGTAAAAACTTCAACTGAGTTGTGAAGAATCCTAACAATGACGTCCATTTTATGAAAAAAAAACTTATGGTAATTAAAACTACTCTTGATAAAATAACTCATGAATATTAGCATCCTAAAACAATGCTTCCTTCCAACCCACAAGGTGATATTACATATTACTATACAAATCGATGCAAATACTTTTTCTACACAACATATTTCTTGATGTGTATTAATTAGATGCTACGACTTAATAATGTTTGATCATTTTTAGTCAACCAATTGGTTCAATGAATTTTATTTTCACAAAAAAAAAAAGTGATAAGCAAAATCACCATCTAAAACACAATTTCAAATGAGACATTTTCCAAAAAAAATATTATAAACTTGTAATAATGCTATGATTATAATAATTTTAAATGCCTACAAATTAAGCTATTAAAAATAATAATTTAAACGAGCAATCTGTTGCATTAATAGATAATGTAGCAATTATTGACAATTCTTATTCAAAAAAATATACACTACATCAATTATCGCTTTGGGCACTACATATCATTTAGGAATTCCTAGCCTTTATAGTGTGAACTTAATAAATTTAACGATTTTTCACTCTCACAAACCTTAAATCCTGAAAGGCTGAAACAAATAGCAAGGTTAAGCATTTCACATACTAAAAATATTTGAGATATTAATATTTTCAAGATTTACTAAATCTGAATAAACAAGAATTAATAAATCCTCTCCAAAATTGCATCAAATGATCAAAAATCTCGATATTACTGTTGCTCAATTAAACTATTAAGGTGCTTTTATGCACATAACATAAAGGCAGAAAGAATATTTCTAAAAAATCCAACTTTTTGTCCAAATCCAGCTTTAGAGTGAAGAGGTGGAGAATAAATCACTGATTAATGCTATGTAATATGAATATCAGAGAGATTAATCTGCAATTACTCAAAATCATGTCTTTGGAGGCAGAATTCAAAGAAAAAAAAAACAAATGCTATACCACTGTTCTTGGGGAAATTGCAGTAAAACACAAGCCAATTTGATTGACAAAAATTAGAAGGCAGAGATAGAAAAAAAATAAGCTCAGCTTATAAGTAAATTTGTAGTTCAAGGATTCCTCTTCAACCCCACCAATAATTTTTATAAAATCTCTAGTCGGAGTTCATCAATTTCATTATTGTTGCAATCATTTATAAGATCCCAACCACAACCCATCGAATCCCCAGAAAAATAGAATAGAAGAAGGTGAAAAAGATCAACTTGCTGCATTGCTGATAGAACCGCTGCCGGAGTCCGTGAGAGGCAAGACCACGAGAGCCAAGAGGAGACCTCAGAGAAGAGAATGAAGAGATTCAGAGTTTCAGTCTTTCAAACTATAGGGATTACCGGATTAGGGTTGCCTTGCGGATTGGTAGCCGAAATCCAAATGCATCGGGGTCACTTGGTCAGACTTTAGAGAGACAGACACTCAAAGAGGCAAAGTGCCAAACCCGGTTGGCGCAGCTCTTCGGGAGACACCGAGAAGCGAGAAACGAGAACGAAGCGAAAGTGGAAATTGGAAAATGAAGAGTCGGTCGAAGAGAACCGACCCACAGCTCTGGGGATTGCCTTTTAGGCTTTTAAGCTTTTACTTTTACACCTTCGTGTGGGCATGGTCCATGTCCACTGATCACAACGATTCACGTATGAGCCACGCCACATTACAAAATTTTAGTCCAATCGATTTTTTGGATTACAAAATTTCAGATCCGTCCATAATCCAAAACGAATATAGCTCAAATTAAATCCAAATCGAAATAAAATTATAAAACTGATCCAAATTAAAAATTTCAGTTCGATTTTAATTGGATAATCAGTTTAAAATGAATTATGCAGCCCCATTAATAAGTTTAAGGAGTTATACACCAAAATGTGGCATTTGGTGTACTTCTCATATACACAATCCAGAATAAAGCACACCCTGAAGACTCAATATGTGAAGCTTATTTGAATTAAGAGACTATAATTTTTTACTCCAACTATTTTGAGCCACATGAACTAAAGGATGATGCGAAGGTGTTGAAGCTTCACAAAATGTGCTCTACATTTTTTTAATATTCTTGGAAAGTATTAGGTAGAAGCACTTCAAGATATTTGAATGATAAAGATCTCGTGACAACGATAGTCAATATTTTTCAACTACAATGAAGTTCAACCTTTTTTCAAGATAAATTGTCAACTTGTGATGTCCAATTTTTGGTTGTATCTCAAATATGATGCATATCTAATCATGTTAATTCGATATTAACTTCAAGTTATTCGTGAACTCGTTATAAGTGGATGATGATACTATAATTAATAAGAAGGTGAAAGAAAAATCCCATACATGGTTTAGTGTAAGGAGTCTTAATTACGATCTAAAATTCTATTAAATTTATTTGCTCCACTTTCATATAAAGCTTCACTTATTAGGTTCATGATTTGAGGAATGAAGTGAAGAACTAGGATATTCATTACCATGCTTTGGGACCTATGTAAATTGTGAATATGTGATCGATTTACATTTGTAAATGGCTATAGTTTTCACATAAGTTCTTAGTGAGGAAGGCGAAAAATATATATAACTCGGGTGTGTTCTTCAAAAGAATACACATTCAAATGATGAGATAGATTACTATAGAGTTTTACAAGAAAAAGTTATATTATCCTAGATCAAATAAGATAAACTTCATTTTATTTGTTTGTCTTCTTCTTACAAGCAGTAAAATTTTATATAATATCTTCTTTCTTCAATACTTAGGATATACTTGTTCTATTTTTTTTATATACTGTAGTTGCATACTATCTTTTTTACATTTCCTACAAATGTTGTATTTCTTTAACTTTTTCTATACAATGTAAATATCTATTCATTGTTTTTCTTTAAGTTTAGTACTTTTTTTTCTATCTCATTAATTTTGATGATAACAAATGTATGCTTGGATGTTCTAATGTATATTTTATATGTTTTATATACTAATTGCTAATTACATATATAATACATCTCACAATATGTTTGATGAAAATGCAAGTATTTAAGAATGAAAGATAGATCAAAATAGATACTTTGATTATCAAGATACAATATTTTAGGTTATATGTATTTATAACTATCTTAGAGGTTCATAAGAGTTCATTGGCATGAATTAATTTGCTCACAACTTAATATTTTATTTTTATTTATTTTAAATTATGAGAATGAGATTAATTTATATAAATCTTTAAATAATTAACATTCAATGCTTCATATATATCATTTAAATTGTCAAAATAATAAATGATAATTAATTATAACTATTGAGTGTAACTAGTTTATATACTTAATTAAATTAAATATTTTAATTTAATGTTTGATTAAAATTGAATTTAATAAGATTTTTCAAAAATTAGCTAATTTTAATAATGAATGCATGTTATATGCTTTGGATATATTAAGAGTCATATTTAATTATTTTTTACTTGTGCATGTGACTAGTTGATTTTTGGCTATTTTAATTCAATATTTATTTAATATAAATTAAATTTTATTAAAGATTATATTATTATATGATAAAATGATATTAGAATAATATAATTCTCTGAAATAATTCAAAATGACCTTGCTTATAAATAGCCCTGATTTTCTTTATGAAATTGTTGCTCATTCAAATTTAAAATCTCTCTAGCAAATCTAAGAGAAAACTTTCGAGATTTCTCTTAACTATTCTCCAAATATTGCAAGATCAAATCTTTAGTTTAGAAGCTTCAACCTTTTCAACTAAGCAAGCTTTCTCAAATTACTTGACTTTATTTTTATTGATCTTAATCTTTTTTTAGTTGTTCATACTATTTTCACCATCTATTTATTCTTTGAATTTTTACTACTTGGTGGATCAGTCTTTAGATATCAAAGTTTAAGTTTTTCACATCAAAGTTTCTTCAATCAATTTTTTTTTGTTTAAAACTCTTATGACAGTTTATAGAATTTATTTTTTCTTATTAAAATATTTATTTTCCAACAAATTTCTATTGGTTTCTTGAAACATTTCTTCATAAGTCTTATTTGAAAGATCATTTATTCTTATAACTATTTCAGAAGTATATTTTAGTCATTTTAAATTAATTTATTATGCTGAAAATATTTTTATATTTGCTAGATCTCTCTTTTAATTAAAATTTACTAGTTTACTTAGATCTATAATATACTAATTTTATTTAGGTATTTTGTTATCATTTGCAATAATTGAAAGCATCATTTTGGTTAAAATAAAATAAATTATTCCTAGAATTTTAGAGTATATGCTAGATCTATTATATATTAAGTTTCTTTATCAAAATATAATTTATAAAAGGTTAAATTATTTTATTTGTCACTTATCATTTTATTCCAACTAATATCCTTTGTTTAAATAATTTTATCTGGCCAAAATTTAGAAAAGCTTGTTGTTTTTATTTTATAATAATTAAGAAAAAAGAAGTTTAGTAGAGAGTTAATCATTCTTACACTATTAAATAAATAATAGTTATAGTTTCTCTTAAACTTAAAATTATTCCTTATTGAAATTTATTTTATTGTGCATTAGACTATTGCAAATTTATTTTAAAATCATTTTTATATTAGTCTACAAATTGTAATAACATAAACATCTTAGTTATATCACTTAAGATATTTATTTTATTATTTCTTATCAAAATTAAGTGAGCATTTTATCTTGTCAAAATTGTAAGTTGTAAAGTGATAATTTATAAGTTGTGAGATCACTTTTGAATTGGATAGCTTGGTATATTTGTGAGAGATATATTTTATCAAATTTATTATTTTGTATTTTTCTTTTATGTTGTAAAATTTATATTAGGGTTATACTCACCCCTTTATAGAGTACATATTATTGAAAGGATTGAACTCACCTTGTTATAGAAGAGTATGGTTTATAAGTTATTTTGTATTTAGTGGATTCCTAGCTAGGTGGCTAGGCGTGAGCCAATTTTGAGGTTTGGCGAACTCATAAAAAATTGCCTATTATATCTCTTTATTTAACGTACTTTATTTTTTTTGCTACATTAAGAATTGTATCTTGCCATTATAAAATCAAAATTAATTTTTTAATAAAATTTAAAATTAAAGATTTAACTTTTCAAATTTTTAATAATGCCTAATTCAAGCCACTCTTGGGTGCTATAGTGACTCACAATTGGTATCAGAGCCTAGGCTCATTTATTGGCTTAACATCCAAGAGTAGATATTATGACTATGGCACAAGGTTTCCCAAAGGATTCACTACTAAAGGGAAAAATCCACTCATAGACCTCTAGTTTTAGAGAGTGTGTCATTTGATTATTGGAAAAATAGAATTAGTACACTTTTAAGAGGCCAAGATGCACACATGTGGTATATGTTGGCATATCAATATCATACACCCATTATAAAAGTAAATGGCATTAAAGTAGAAAAACTTTTGAGGAATGGAATTGAAAGAGAACTTGATGAACTAAATGCTAGGGCCATAATATTACATTGTGCTTTATTACCGATGATTATACGAAAATTTTCATGTTAAGTACAACAAAATAAATATGGGATAAATTAATTATAACTTATGATGAAAAGAACTAGTGAAGTTAGTGATACTCACATAAATAGACTTATTCATGAATATGAGTTATTTTGTATGTCTCCTTCAATCTATTTATGATATGTATAATATATTCATGAAAAGAATTAACATATTACATTCTCTTGGAAAACATATAAGAATCGAGACTTAGTCTATAAGATTATTAGATTTGACAAAAGAATCGGATGCTAAAGTAATAACTATTAGTGAAGGAAATGATTTATCTACTTATACACTTAATCAACTTTTGGGTTCTTTGATAGCACATGAACAAGTTATTGCTCAAAGGGATAAGATGGATAACTCAGCAAAAAGGGAGAAGGAGAAAGGAAAAGCTATTGCATTATAAGTTGATGATAATGATGAGCATAGCACCTTAAGCTTGGATGGTGATAGTGATGAGGTGGTCATGCTATCCAAAAGGCTTGGGAAGTTGCTAAAGAAAGGTATAAAAAATATGAAAACTATAAATTTCAAACTAAGAAATTTCCTGCAGGTGAAGGGATCATTTGCTACTATTGTAAAAGCACGACATATAAGAGGAGATTATCCAAAATTTGTTGATTCAAAGAAGAAAGACATTGATGTGGAGAGAAGAAAAAATATGAAGGAGAAAAAAGTATCATAAGAAGAAGAAGAAGGCTTTATGGGCCAATCCAGATTCAAATGAATCAAGCACTTGCTCATCAGATGAAGAGGTCAACATATGTTTTATGGCAAATGGAGAATCGCTTAGATTCTCAAGAGGTATGTAATGATATATCTTATGATGAATTAGATGATGCTTTTAATGATTTAATTATTGAATATAAAAAATTAAAAAGAAAATACAAAACTTTAGAAAAATAATATAAAAATTTAGATATGCATTTTGTGATTTAAAAAATAAATGTGATAATTTGAAAAATAAAAATAATTATTTATTAGATTGTTCCTTACTTGTATGTAAACTTGAAAGAGAGAATATCTTATTAAAAGCAAGATTAGAATTATGTTTGAAAACACAAGTTCATTATAATGCTTAAGTAAAACATTTAATAAAATTATTTGCATCATACACATCCCACTCATATATCTTATAATTATCATACTAAGCCATATGCAAACACTAATGTTGAACTATTGTGGTATAAAAGGGCATATTTCATTTGATTGTTATGCACATAAATTACAAAACACTAAGCAATCATCTTATGTATGGGTACCAAAAGGTATAAGCACTACACAAATCACACATGCTAGATATCTTCCTTCAAATTTATAATGTGAATCCAAACATGTTTGGGTTCCAAAAGTTAACATGTGATTTTCTTTTGGAGGAATGCCTTCAAAGCAAATTCAAAGAAGGCATGTGGTACTTGGATAGTGGATGTTCAAGACATATGATGGGAGATAAGTGTGGTGTTAATTTTCAGATGTGTGGGGACACCATGTAGATTGTAGGGGGTACTTATTGAATTGATCGGGTACTATATTGAGGTATGATGTACTATCTCGAAAGATAGAAATATCACCATACAATAGACTTAATCACCTAGTAAGGACTACTAAGTCATGATGGGTCTTTGAATATACCAGAGATTTTTTTCCTGCTTTACATGAAAAAATAAAGTAGGGTTTATATTAAACCGAGTTCTTAAGTTCCTAATGGAGGCAAGCCTTCATAGTTAATTACATCTTAGGAAATTAAATTACTTAAGAATACTCTTGATTAAAGCAGATAATTATTATCTCTAAAGATTTCAAGGTTAGACTATCAAAGGATTGATTATGTTTGAAAAATCAGTGGGAGAAACCAAGTGGAAGACTTATTTCTAGAATCCAAATGGAGGAAGTAGGAAATGCTCATGATACTAGGAAGCCTAGTGAGCATTACAATCTATCCTATGATTGAGCTTTACATATTTGAAAGAGAAGAGATTTTATTCATTTGAGTTGAATTTTCATTTGATTGTTAGCGCTTATAATCCACTAACACAAGGTTTTGGAAATGCCTAAGAGGTGAGGATTTATGCTTGTAGCTTGAAGAAAATAGCTACCTCAGATCCTAAATCTAGGGAGCTTTAGTACGAGTTAAAGCATGACCTAAATATAAGAGTTAGGTGGACATAAGGGTTTATCTCTACACAAGAGAGTAAATCCATCTAACTTCTAGATTTATAATTTCCTAGAGTGGCCTAACACCTCATATGCTTTAAATCCATGTAGACTAGTCTTATGAATTCATAAAATGGTTAGGCTATTATTTAATTTGAATGAGACTAAAGTCCTAAACTCACTCTCTAGAGACTAGAGCATGAGTGGTATGAGCATAGGACTTAATCTACAAGTGCAAAAATTTCATTTTGAACTCAATATTTTAGACAAAGGCTTTAGGATTTTTTTATATGCCTAAATGCATGATGAAAATTGATTGTTGGCTAAATCAAAGAGAGAGGGTGCAGACCACATCATCGTGGGTTACTCATATAGTGGTCCCTATTGTGTAAAGATGAAGCCCTCATTTTACCAAGAGTGATAGAAGATGCATGCATGATGTGAAACCTACAACATATAACTAACGGGTTGCTATCTTTTAATTATCTTTATTATAGCCTAGACTGTATGATGAGGTTGTGAGTTGTTTAAAATTTAGTTATGAGTGATTAATTGGGTAGAAAATTATTTTTTTCCTAAGAGCCTACCATATCTAGGCTACACATTAAAGCATCAATCAAAAAGAAATTAAGAAAAATATGCAATCCTAATGCACAATCTAAACAATTCATCAATCAATTTTTATAAATTAACGTAAAAGAATAAGAGGCATGTGTGGTCGAGTACCGTCATACAACTTAAAAAGAAAAAAGATTGGTAGCCGAGCTCTACCCTTATACAACCTAGAATATGAAAGAAAAATTATAATTAGAAATAAATACATGCTATGGGAGTCTTCATTTCTTCATGTCTTCATGTCCTCCCTTCTTTCACTTGGTTTGATTAAGTTGTGCATCAAAGGCATCACAAGGCACCCTAGGACTAAGCCTTCTTGCCACTGCTCATCTTAATTTCCCGTAATATTAATCATAATTCCTATTGAAAAATTATATTTATATAGAAAAAAGTAAATCTAACTACACCTACAAAATAGAGGTTAATTAAACATATATACAATCCTAAGCAGTTGTATGTGTAATTCGGACTTAGCACATGGGTAACCAAGCCCACCAACCTTAATTTGGATTATGCTTAATAGTTTAAGAAACTTGCAAAGAGTGCATTTATGTTTATTTTTAAGAATCCCCTTAAGCACAATCCAATGCAAAAAATATGATTAAGCTAAGAGTGACCTAACATCCAATCTACATAACATACACCCTAACATCCAGCCTAAAATATGGCATCACAAAACAAAACATACATCACGCATACACCATCTTAACTTAGTACTAGAAGTAGTGGCATAACTCTAATGTGTGTGCTAAGGCTTTTTGTAGTATGTCTTAACTAAGGATTAGAGTTATGCTTTTCTAATAGTGGAAGAATTTAATTTAACATAAAGGTTGATTTCATTTCAAGTTATTTAATTGATTTGAAAGTTTTTATTCATGTTTTGTTTTGTTTCATTTGATTTACACTTGGCATTGAAGTGTTATAAAGAGAGGAAAAAAGACCCTCCTTCATCCCTACCTTAAACCACTTTCTAAAGCACAGTTTTTATGATTTGGTTTTCTTTAGTGAATGGCTTATTGCACATTTTTATTAATCCTAAATTTAGGTTAACTTTAAATGATCCTATACAATGTGAAATGCATCTTAGGATTAATATAATTGAATTACTATCACATGACATATATTAAATCATTCCTTTCCATCACATGCAACATGCATATGACTTAGTACTTAGCATATATATACATACCATGCATTTTGGCATACTTTAAATGATGAATGCATGCATACATTTAGAGCTTATGTTTTATTTAATGGAATTATTTAATATATGTAAATTAAAGCTTTATCCAAATTCTTATACAAAAATACATAGGAATTCAATTAAGTATGTGCCTTTCTTAACCAGGAAAGTGAGGTAATCAAATAACCTCTTTGGGGCTACTTAAAGTATATTCTGGATGTCCGGACTATATACTTATTAACATTCTAACACATGTAAATCCATATAAATGAATCATAAGAAAGAGAGAACTATCTTTACATAGAGTATAATTCAATGACTTCAATGATTTTGGATGCATGCATTCTTTAATAATAAAAGGGGATTTTCATCTTTTAATTAAGCACACATACACATGTATAAAAGATGTAAGCAAGTACATGCCATTATTAACCAGGGAAGTGAGGTAATCAAATGACCTCCTTGGGGATACTTAATACCTCGTATTCCCAAGATATTCAGACTAAACACTTGCTATCTTAAATAAATATGAATGTATACACAACTATAAGGATGAAAATCATGCAATGATTGTATTTTCTTTAGTTGAATTGTTTAGGCATGTGAATTAAAGCTCTATCCAAATTCTAATACCAAAATACATATGCATGAAACTAAATGAGTACGTGTTGTTGTTAAACCAGGAAAGTGAGGTAATCAAATGACCTCTTTGGGCTACTTAAAGCCTCATTTTCCTAGGATGTCCAGACTATATACCCATCATTATTCAAACTTATGTAAATCTATATATGAATCATAAGATAGAGAGCTTCATGTCATATACTTAAACTATATTTTGAAATTGCTCTAGGAAGATTTCAGAGAGTGTGAGTGTTTGAATTGTATCAAAATGAGGGGGGTATATGTGACCCTCTCCCTTGAATCAAATGGCTTGGATTTAATCCTTATTTTAGCTATGTCGGTATGGTGGGGGAGGAGCAGTGTAGGTTAAGGTGGCTCAATTTGGTGTTAGCCAAGAGCTTGGGTTGGTGGCTCAAGGCAGCTCCCTCCTTATTCATTGTGTTCAGTCAATGTGGGAGGTTAGTTAACTCACCTCTCCTTGGTTTATGGCCGACCTAACCCATGTGGGTCAGGTTAGCCACGTAGGTAGAGTGTTTTTTTGGGAATGAGGTGGTAGTCAAGGAGAAAAAGGGAAAGTTGACTTTCCAATTTGCATTTGATCCCATGTGGAGAGGTTTACCAATTGGTTAATAGGTCAAATCGGGTCCCAAATGGGTTGGATTTATTTTGGGCTGACCCAAGATGAGTCAAGGATGGGTTGGGTCAGATTCCAATGGGTTTGGGCCTGGTTCAAGTGGGTTTGGCTCAATTTGACCCATGTAGGTCAAATTAGGCTTGGTTGGCTAAAGTTGACCAATTGCTCAAATTAGGTCAAACTAAGACGTTCAAGTTCAAATGATGATTTAAAATATTTTGGTTCAATTAGTTTGAGTCAATTTGGCTTGGATTTGATTTTGGCTTATTTGAAGTCATATGGGTCAAATGGGTCAAGTTGACCAATTTGAATTGACCAAATTGGGTTAGTGGGTGATTCATGTTCAATTGATTAATTTATGATGAATGTAGGCTTTTGGTTTCAATCAATTTGTATTTAGTTTTGATTTAGGTCAAAATGACCCTATAGGTCAATTTGGCTAGGTAAGTCAATTAGGCTCAATTGGGTCAATTGGGTTCAATCATGGCTCTGATCATGTTCAATGATCAATTTGAAATGAACTTGAGCCAGTTGCAATCAATTAAAATTTTATTTTGATTTGACTCAATTTGATCTTGTAGGTCAAATTGGGTCAACTTGGGTCAAGAGGTCCAATTGGATTTGGTTTGGCTCAATTAATGGTTAAGTCATGTTCAAATATTGATTATAGATTAGTTTGAATCATTGGTTTCAATTAATTTGGCTTAGGATAAAATTTGACTCATTTGGCTCATGTAGGTTAAGTGGGTTGACTTGGTCAAATGACCAAGTTGACTTGGTTTGACCCACTTGATGGCAATTGATCAATCAAAGGATGATTGATGATCATCATAGGAGGTTTTTATAAGTTTAGTTCAATCCAATTTGGGTAGGATTGAAATTTGGTTCAAATATGTCAAATTGGTCACTTTGGGTCAAGTGAACCAATTGGGCTTAGTAGAATCAATTTTGGGTTGAATTTAGTTTAGTTGGATTCATTTATGGATTTATGATTGATTTATAGCTTTGATTGCAACTGATTTGGGTTCAATTGGGATTTGGATTATTTTAGTATTTCAACTCAAATGGGTTAAGTTAGGTTTAATTGAATTGATTTTGGGTTTTACATACAATTGATTGTAGACTTCATTTATAATTGGGATGGTGATTGGGGAAATAATTGATTTATGAGAAATCAATTGAGCTTGGCTTGAAGTGAATGGAATTTTGGCTAAGTCCATGGGATTAAATCATGGGCCTATGAGAGGTTGGCTAGATTTAATTTTGGTTTTGTGATTTGAGTTTGATTATAGATTTCATTTAGATTTGGGATGATGATTGGAGAATTGATTGATTCATGAGAAAATCAATTGAATTTGATTTGGATTGAAGGAAATTTTGGCTAAGTCCATGAGATTAAAACATATGGCTTAGGTTAAGTTTAGTTTGGTTTGGGTTTTCATTTTTGGTTTGAAATTGATTGTGAATTTGATTTGGATTGAGGTTTGGTTTAGCTTAAGAAGGTAAATATGGTTTTGGTTAGGCTATAGGCTAGATAAATTTCCATTATCCTATGATTAACCCTTTTAAGTCTCTAGCCTTCAGTTAAGTGTTCACCTAATTTCTAGAAGTATCTTATGACTAAGAAGAATCTAGTGTCTAGAAGACTCCTAAATCTAAGGAGAGGAAATTGAGACCTCACTCCAAAAGTGAGATTAACAATCACCAAGTCAAATGTTATGTCAATGATCTCATGGTCAAAATCAAAAAAAAGGAAAATCACCTCTTTGACTTGAGAGTAATTTTCAAATGGTTAAGACAATTTAAACTCAAAATGAACTCCCTGAAGTGTGCATTCATAATAACTTTGGGAAAATTCCTTGGGTTTGTTATCTGACACCGTGAAATTAAAATTGATCCAGAGAAGATCAAAGTGATATTAGAAGTGTCATCCCTTAGGGTCATCAGTTTATCCTAGCTGCTACTGACTATTTTTGCAAATGAGCGGAGGCGATTCTGATCAAAGAGGTCATAGCTTAGCATCTGCTATAGTTTGTCAGGAACCATATCGTATATAGATTTATGGTGCCTCATCGAATTATATCTGATAATGGTACTGCATTCAAGAGCATCAAAATCAATAACTTTGTTCGAAGACACGACATAGATTGGAGATACTCTACCATCTATTATCCGATAGCAAATGGCTTAGCAGAAGCCATCAACTAAACTCGTGTGAGTCTTTAAGATTATTTAACTTATGATAAATAGTAAGGTGTCATTAATAATATACTATATATTCTCATCCTCCGGATAATCTCCCTCCTCTAAAATTTGGCTTTATACTATTATTAAATATGTCCTTTTTAATGATACTTAAAACATATAATCTCTTTATTATTTGTAGAGGTGAACTTTAGAACAAGTTTAATGCCTTAAGTGTTAGCTGATGAAGATTAGAGCTTGGAAGATTAGATCTAGTAATAGACATATAGATAGAAATATGATAGATTATGAAGTGATGGATAAAAACTTTTTATTTCCCAATGAATTGAGCATAATAGAATGCATCTTATAGATTTGAAGGATATGCAACTTTACATCTTTCCAAATATCCATACTAACATCTATTGTAAATTTATTGCTAAGTTATCATCAATCAATATCCATACACCTAATCCTCATTGCAAGATCATCAAAAGTATCTAGTTCTCAGTGGCTTGCATACTTTCTTGCTTAAGAATCATGAATCATTTTATCATGATGCCTTGAATAATGTTTTGATCTTAGTAATTCTTCTATCTCAACTTTAGTAAGAATTAATCATCTTAATCTCTCTTCTCTTGCATATAACTTTAATAAAAATTTTTTTGCATGACAAATTATTTTCTCCTAGATAAAGTTATTCATTAAGAATCATTCATCTAATATCACTCAAGAACTCATCTATTTGACAAAACAATTCTAGAAATTTGTTAAAGTTGTAGACACCAGCAAAATTTGGTGCTTTTTTCTTACTTTTATTAGTTGGATCATTACAATCCATCTCATTCATTTAGTTTTTTTTCATATCTAAACACATTTATATTCTTAAGAGTGGTTGTAAGGGGATAATATTTTCCTAGTATATTATTTCTTGGATAGATGAGTTGGTAAAGGGTTAAATGGATATTTTACTATCTAAGATTTAATTATTTAAAATAAGTCATCATGATATCTACAATCATTTGCATTTTATCACTATGTCCATCCAATATAATTTGCACTTGGTCTAACCTTAACTCATGATCATTTTTATTAACACTAATATTTTTTTTTTATTACATTGTATAAACCCTTATATTATTTCATGGTTTCTATTTTTGGTTGCATGTTATTTTATTTGCTTTGTTGTTTACGAACAACGCAATTTATGCAAGTAGTTAATTTAAATAAGATGTAAGTGAAGTGACATGTGCTTACATATTTTTAATAATATGAAGCACATAAAATACATAAAGAATAAACATGTAAGGTTCAACCAACCCAAAGTAAGCTAGGAACACTTTAAACGATTATTACTTATGATGAATATATAAAGTAAATTTGGCTAAGTTTACAATTGATTTAAGCAAACTGAATTAATTAAATGATAAAAAAGTGAAAGAAATTAATGTGTGAATGGTAGAACTCATAAACCATTGAATCAAGTCTCTAGTGATTTTGGCAATGGTATATTGAAACAATTTGCTAGGTTAAATTTATACAAATCGATGATCTTAACACAAAATCTTTATAAAATGGCCAATAAATATAACAATACTAATGCTTAGTCATGAATATATAATTCATTAGAAGTAGAAAAGTAGAAAATGAAAAGTTACCCATTGTTAAATAAACATTATTATTTTGCAAGTGATCCCTCTAATGTGTTGCCTTCTTCGTCACCTAAGTTTCAACTAGAAAAACAAAACTAATGGAGCCTTGGTTTTGGAAATTAACAAGGAGGTCTACTTTAATGAAAGTCCTAATAATAAGTTTTTTAGTTGAGTGGGGGTGTGGTATTTGAAAGGTGGAGATTTGTCGTTAATATGAAAATCATATACTCTAGAATCCATGGTTGAAATTTAAAACTTAAGGTAAAGTAAATGATTGGGTTCAAACTTTGGACACGCTGATAGAGGCTTTTGGGATGTTTATAAATATGATATAAAGTTTATGGAAGTTTTCAAGTGATCAAGAGATAGGAAAGTATGGCAAACTAAAATTAGGCCAAGTTTAACCAAGTTTGGCTAATGGATATTCTTGGTTTTCTCCCACTTTGTCAATGAGGAGAAGGGCTGGGGTGAATTAAAGTTGGCAAAGGATAAAGTAGATGTAAAGAGAATGTAGATTCATATATAAAATTTAAATTAAAATGAAAAAAAAAGTGCTCTCAGGAAATAGCTAGGCTCTCATCCACCAAGCCCAAGAAAAATATTTTATTGAAAAGCTTCCAATTTTTTTTAAAAAATATTAACTATTTTTAATACTACTTAACCCATGTTAATGTAAGTTTGTATACGTTTTCTTATATTAAATTTCTAAAAGGTTTAAAAGGTGATTCCATACTTTAAGAGGTTAGTTGGTTAGGAGAGAGAGAGAGAGAGAGAGAGAGAGAGAGAGAGAGAGAGAGGTTGTTATCCATTTATTTCATGTGTTGTAGAGTCAGGTAGCTTTTGGAATGTCTAAAAAATGCTTGTTGACTTATTAGCCACACCTTAACGCTTTGAATAATTAATATGACTCTTGGTCATTCTTCTCCATTTGAAAATAAAAAATCAATGACATTTTTTATTAATTCCATCAAACATGGCTTTAGAAACTTGCCTTCTTCTAAAATGGCTTCTTATTTTATGTGAACTAGTTGTGACTCTTAATTCAAGAAATTTTCAATGTCTACATTATGATCATGATCACTATATATATATATATATATATATATATATATATATATATATATATATATATATATATATATATTTTATAATAATTTTATGATAGACTAAATCACATATCTTATGGGTATCCCAATATCCCCTCCTATGAGAAACCAAACTAATTGGCCACTATCATTTAAATTTCATCATTAGTATAATAATCCAATCCCTATCATTATCAGGAACCTTTAGTCATTGACATTCAATTCCCATTTTGTTAATCATTTGGTCTCCTCTCTTATTAAGAGATTGACCAAAACTTATTACATGTAGCTTGTTAAGCACATTGGTTCGGCCCTAGCTTCACATTTATTTTATGATTCAAACCAAAATTGTAATTAAACAAAATTATAAAAGGTTGAATATGCATTTTGATTTAAGGTTTTTTAAACCAAAATTGTTCATAAAGAACTTAACCAAATAAATTAATTTATAATTGAATTTAAGTTTTAGTGACTCAAACTCAGCTCATTATTGAATAAAATTGAGAAAATATTAAGTATTTTTATAACAAGTGCACCATTAACATTGTGAAATGAAAAACATTGTAATCAAAAATGAAACCATGATCATTAATTTAAAGGAAGAGTTTATAGCGAACAGATAGTCTTAAGTATGCTCAAAGTCATCACTTTTCAATAATGTTTTATTATCATGGTCTAAAAAACTGAACCAAATCAATAAATTCAACAATGATCCAGTTCTTTGTTTAGTTTATTAAACTAATAAAATTGTTATAGCTAAGAACCATATAATACTAATTAGACTCGAGGGTCAAAATAGTGAATTAGTAAACTGTTGAAAATTTTATTGAGCTACCTAATTCTTATTATAATAAAATTCTCATTATTTATTTTTAATTGGATTGTAAAACTTTAATTTAGATTTAAAATTTTAATAATAAATAAAATATTAAAACTAAGAGAACCTAAGTTTTCCTAAAAAGTATTAGGCTTTGTGTCCTCCTTTGGTCACCCCTTTGTAATTCATAGACTTTGCAGGTTTGCTTTTTAGTGGCTTTAGCCTTTTGTCAGCTTTGCAAGTTTGCTTTGTCAAAGATGCAAGATGGGCCCCGATAAGTTAGCAATTAGCCTTGTAATTCTTAGTGTCTCTCTCTCTCTCTCTCTCTCTCTCTCTCTCTCTCTTAAAAGGATTGTCTTTTACTTCCTATTTTCTAACTTTTCTTTCTTATTTTTTCTATATGTTAAGTTTCATTTTCTTATGAATTAAGCTATGGGGTATATATGATGGGTACTAAAAGAGAGGTGCCTAAATTCTACAATTGTTTTTTTATCTAATGAATTTTAAGATTTTGTGTGGATTAAGTTTTTAAACATATTTTCTTTTGCCATTAGATATTATAGAGGGTTTAATTTTTATGAGATTTATTAGATGTAAAAAAATCAACTAGAGTTTTAAAATTGGTGATTATTCTCTATAATTGCTTCATTTAGCTTCAAGTTAAGCTTACATAGTTAGTCAAATGATCAAATATCAATTTCCATCTAGTTCATCATTAATCAAGTAATTTTCATTGAGGGGAAGCAAACAACCTTTAACTATGCAAAATGATCAAAACAAAGAGAGAGGTCAATGATGTGGAATAATGATCCTATTTTCGATTTGCATATAGTTTTTAGCAATATTAGTGGGTTAGTGAGTAGTGGAACATTCATAAGATGAGGTTGGCATTAATTACATGCATAGAATTATCATTAAGAAAAATTTTCATTCTTAAAATCAGCATATCTCAATTATTTTATTCGACTTTATAAAATTTTTATTTTTAAATAAAATTCCATCAAAGTAAATTCCTATATAACTTATTTGGCATATGTCACATATTTGCATTATTATTACATTATTCTAAAAATAATTAAATAATTTTATTATTTATTACATCATTCTATTCAACTTTGATTAAGTCTAAGACTTAAATTGTTGTATTTTGATTTAAAGTTTTATTCTATTTCTAGAATCTTAATCACTATAGATTCACATAGAATCAACACAAGCACTTCAAATATAAAACAATTATCTATAATACAAACTTAAAATAGTGGATAAAACATGGTCATCAAAACTTTACCAAGCATCTTATCAAATATTTGTGTAATTACTAGGTTGGTAGTAAGCACATACTTATTATTATAAAAAATTCATTAAATATTTTTAAAATATACTTTAATTTATTTTTTTACGAATAAATATACCCTTTATCTTTTGTTGTTAGTGGTGATCTTTGAGAGTACCTAGCCAGCACATTGGACCATTGATCACATAAAGATTCACCCTTCCGTGTTCACCTCTATTTCCTTTCTTGCTCCCCTTGGGATCCCACAAACTAATAACAAGTACATCTTATGACTCCAAAAAAATTTATAAAAGAAAAGTTATAACTTTTTCAATGCTCCTCACTTTCAAGTGCTAAGCCACCTTTCATGTTGGTCATGCTTAAGGGGTTTTAGCAATTTATACAAATTTTATTAGTAGCTACCAGCAAATTTATTGTAACAACACATTCACAATTCACATCATTGTGATCTCACAACATTAGCCCCTTTTAAGCATGACCACTAACAAAAAATACTATTAGTCTAATATTAAATAAAATTCTATAACATAACTAACTCGATATCATAGAACTAACTTAATGCAAACATCAAATTAAAACATCACAAAACATCACATCAAAGCATCACATTAGTCAAAATAATACATCTCTAACCTAATAGCCTAAGGGTTGTGTTGCTAGAAAATAATCTAGTGTGTCTTAGGTTGTGTGAGTGTTTACCTAATAAGTTTCAATCTATGTTTCAATCTTCTAAGTTTTGAGCAAATGTTCAATTTGATTTGTAAATCTATGGTTTGTAGTTTAAGTCATTAATGATTAGTGAATATAATTGAATTGTATTTGAATTTTAATAGATTTAGATTTCAATTATTTAAAGAAATTTTAAGAATGTACAAAGACAAGTGGGGCCCACCATATGGTTGAATCCAATCACCTAAGCATCCTAAGTATTATGAAGTACATACCAAAATTTTGAAGATATTTTATAACACCTGCAAACTTACATACCAAAAGTTTAAGTAGATTTTACAGATTTTATGTTAAATTTCTCAAGAGAGTTCCAATAATTTTATTTAAATTCTTACCGTTTGGAAAATATATTGGATCATTCTTGAGTATTTTTAGTGATTTATTTTCATGGTTGGAGTCAAGATCCAAACCCATTGATCGAACGGTCAAGAGCTTGTCTTCCACCTCCCGCTGTAAATGGCGGACCGTCCAATTACGGCCAGATCCCGTTATTCAGCCGGGTTTCTCATAATTTTCACCGAAAGGATATAATGCATGAATGTGATTCAATAGATGCATTTTCTTATGTTTGATATTCACTTTATAAAGTATCAAAATCAGAACATATCAATAAGTCATTGAAGTTATTCAAGATGCACCAACACATAAAATGACACAAACACAATACAACACGAAAACAAGACACTTACGCTTTGAAAATATATGACATGGACACTCGTGACATGATATTATAAATTTTATAAATTTTAAGTAATATATAATAAGAAGATTTAAATACATACCACATAATTCTTATGCATTTATATATAGGAAGATTTATATACATACCACTCAATTCTCATGTATTTACATATCTAACACCTAAAGTTAAATATCTACTTATTTAATAATTTCTTATACTTAAAAGTGCACTTCACTTTTAAAAATTGAGTGATGATGATATTTTTGATGTGATATTCAAGATTAGGATGTTATATATGTAAAAATTATAATTTCTGTGTTAGATATGTAAATACATAAGAATTGTGTGGTATGTATTTAAATCCCCTTTATATATATAACAAATAAAATTAGAGATTTGTTTATCTAACAGTTTTTCTATGCTTAAAAAGGTGCATTTCATTTTTGAAAAGTAATTGATGATGATATTTTTTATGTTATATTGAAGATTAAGATGTTATATATGTAAAAATTGACGTTTCGGTGTTAGATATGTAGATACATAAGAATTGTGTGGTATGTATGTAAATCCCCCATAATAGTATAATAATTATATAAATTGTATAAATATTAAATAAGTCAAAAAAATATTAATATTATAAGATCAAAAAATATTGAATATTAATAATGAAGAAAATAAATCAAAGCATGATATATTATTTTAAATTATGGTGGTAGTTAAAAAAAAGGGTAATTTTGGAGAATTATTTTCTCTTTATGTCAGTGTTAGATGGACAAGTTTAATCTTTCATTGGTGGTAATGGTCATTTATCTTATAAGAAAAAAAATTAAAGATCTAGGCATTATTTTGACATATGATGGATTTAATTTTATATCTTGAAAATATCTTTTAAAATCATAATTTTCTTATGAAAAATTAAGTAATGATGTGTATTTTATGGGGCCATTATTTAATGAAATTAATTATAACTACTAGAAGTTAGCATTTAATACACTAAAACTCTACGCTTATAATAGGAGCCAATGCCTTATCACAAATTATGGGGCCATGTGTAATGATGATGTGAGATAGAAATCTTTAGAGTTTGGAATTTTCTAATGTTGAACATTTAGGTCCTTTATTAAGGGTAATTAAACTTTAAGTCGTTAGGATTTCAATGAAAGTATCATATAAAAACCTAGTTAAAATATACCACACTAAGCCTAACATGAAATTACTTTATTATTTTCTATGTTATATCTTTGTATGTGATTAGTATTGTTGATTTATTGCTCCAGGATTAAATAAAAATATTCAAGCATATCTATATAAATAAAATCTTAGTGATAGTACCTCAGCTCTGTGAATATAATGAAAAACCCGAGAGCTTGGTACCGACTCTATTGATGGCCAAGTTTAATCTTTCATTCATCACCTGATCTAATCCTTATATGAACATAACACACTACGAATAATTCCAAATAATCATCATGAAACAAAGATACATTCATATAATTTGATAATTTCATTGAAATCCTAACAACTTAAAGTTGAATCACCTTTAATAAAGGACTTGAATGTTCAACATTAGAAAATTCCAAAACTCTAAAACCTAGTGATGACATTCCACAATTCCACTTCATGAATTTTGAGAATTGCACTATCATGGCGTTCAAGCAATGCTTTCTATTTTAGCACTCATAACAATCTTTTGCTAAATATCTTTTGATGCCCAATTTGGTCTATAAATACAAGGAGATGAATGAGAAAACTTCATCATAATACCAAAACTAAAAGTGTTATCCTCCCTAGGCATTAATGTAAATTTCCCTTTGGGATTGCTAATCAAATAAATTATTTATAATCATAAATTCAACTTTTACTAAATTCAACACATCAATCAACGCAAAAAATAATAAAAACTAGGATAATAGGTGAGAGAAAAATAACATATTGAATAATTTTTGGATAATTTAGATATATGCATTGAACAAATGGATAATGAATAAGCATGAAAATAATTTAATGAAACGTCTTCCAAATAAGGCATTGGCCCCATAATTTGTGATAAGTCATTATCTCCTATTATAAGAGTGGAGTTTTCGTGTATTAAATAATAACTTTTAGTAGTTATAATTAATTTCAATAAATAATGGCCCCATAAAATACAAATCATTACTTAATTTTTTATAAAAAAATATGATTTTAAAAGATATTTTTAAGGTCATAGGATTAAATCCACCATATGTCAAAATAATGCCCAGAAGTTCAATCTTTATGATAAGTGTTTAGTGGAATGATTCATATGTATTTAAAATGTTAATTCATGTCATTCAAGCTAAACATACATGCAAATGTTCACATGAAAAAAGCTTTATGAAACCTTTTTGGAGATTATATGTTGCTTAATTTAAAAATCTCATTAACTTGTGTAAATGCTTACAGGAGTTAAACTCTTATGTGTATCATTACACAATCTCTTATTCAACTCAAGTGTCTTGAGATTTATTTTTCTTACATGTCACTAAGTGACTTCACACTTCATTTTATTAGCTTGGAATTTATGCATGCTCTCAAAACTAATAATGGCAATTAGAAATAAAATAATCAAACTCATATCTCATATAACAGATGTATACCTTTCGTATGACAAATGATTGAAACAACCAAACTTGTATCCTTTAGAACATATTTAAACTTATTGTGTGACAAATGTTAAAAAGATCAAACTCTTGTCTTACTTAAGACAACAGTGAATGCATAAATCTAAATTATCCAAAAAATTATTTCCATGCTTTCTAAAACAAAGATACATTCATTAATTTGATAATTTCATTACACATTTCATTAAATTATTTCCTTGTTTAGTCATGTTCATTATCCATTTGTTCAATGCATAAATCTAAATTATCCAAAAATTATTCAATATATTATTTTTCTCTCTTATCTTAGTCTTCTTGAATGCCTACCTAAGTAGTTAAGGAAGTTATTGACTAATCTAAGTAGGTGACTAAGAAAGTATATACTTAGCATTGAGTTTAAAAGTGTGAGACCACCCTTTATAAGCGAGCTATGATTGCTATTATTCAAACTTGATATTATTGGACATAGAGAAGCATTTTCGGTTAACATCAACAATAATCACCAACGAGAAGAATATGAGAAAACTAGTGGTGTAAGTAAAAGAAGTACCAAGAAGGAAAAAACTTGAGCAAGAAAGAATGTAGAATCAATTAGCAGTAATAATGAGAAGAAGAAAACACACATGCCTTGTTATTACTATTTATGATTCATTGTCTCTCTCAAGTATCTAGCTCGCATTTAGTGGCTAAAAGAAAACAAAAAAAACTAGAAAGTATGCTCCATCATTTTGTACCATATTCATGTCGTTGAGCAAGCTATAGTATATATTTCTGCTCTTCAGAGACTTCAACAGAATAAAATACCTTGTAATATGCCACTTTATTATTCCTCAAGCATTAATCGGGGTCTTCCAACCAAAATTGCTTATTTTCAACTTCATGTTTTGGGTATATTTAGTTATCTATTCATATTGCAATGCATTTTGAACAAATATTTCAACCATTGATGATAAGAGTGTGTGATTGTTCTTCCTTTCATCCCATTTGGTGGTCGATTGCTTTAAGCTTGTCTATTGACCAATCGTGAATAGACTCTCTTGTAGTTTTAAGAGAAAGAAATTCTTACATTGGAAGACTGACAATGGATAGCCTACCAATTCATTGAGGAAGCCTGCCAATTCAATAAGGGGACTTGCCAAGAGAAATTATCTTACACAACCATCTGTAATTTAGCTATGGCACCCAAGAGGAAGGGTTAATTGGGTTTTAAAAATAACTTTCAGAAAATCTAATTTTATCTTTTATAGAAGATTAAATATTTAATAAGAATACTTCAGTGAAATAAAGCAATAGAAAAAGCAATAAGAGAAAAATATATTACTTAATAAAAGAGGTGAATAAAGTCCATCAAAAATTTCTATTCCAAAAGAAGGTACTAAATCATATATGCACATAACCTCAACGAGCTCAAATTAATATTCTAAAAATTATTTAGACATCAATAACTTTTAAAATATTACAAACAAAAGTAAGTTAAAATTATTTGATGCAATATAAATTATCAAAATATAAATTTTAATTATATATTTAGTTAATATTTATAAACTTTCAACTTAATTAAATTTAAACTTAATATTTAGCATTCACATTTAACTTAAAACCATGTCAATTTAGGCAATCTGTAGTGTTCAAGCTGATACAATTAAGTTTGCAGGATCATTATATCTTTATCCATATTAATCATGATATCTACTTGTTATGCTTGGCTTGATGTATTTGTCTAAATCCATTTTGATCAAACCAATTAAACTCTAGTTGGTTATAACCACTTATTTCAAGTTGTTTTCTTAATCTTTGAGCCAACATAGCCTTGACGGATCATAGATTTAATGAGTACTTTATTTGGATTTTAATATTAATCAAGGCAACCAAGAGATTTTAGATACCTTAATTGCATTTAAAATTTTGTTTAGATAATTTTGTTCCATCAAAATCTTAAGCAAATATTATTAGGTTAATGAATTGTTTGAATTAATTTGATTTTAATTAAATTTGAATTGGACTATCTAGTCAAAGCTGATTGGACCATATCTAAACTTGATCCAAGAGACTTCAAAATAGTTCAGGATCACATTTGTCTCCAAAGAATGCCATTTATGAGATCAATTTTGACTTTATGAGATCAAAGGATTATTTTGGTAAGTTAAAAAACTTTTGAGCAATTTATTTAAATTGATCAACCTAAGTCTGGTGATAGGTTTAGTGTGAAGGTTATAATCTTATTTGATTTATTGCTTACCTCTTATCGCATGAAATGAAGCAAAGAAATATAGACTAATAGAGGAAAATGGAGGAGAAAGAGTGTTGTTTTTGGTGATATTTAAAAGGTGATTATTTTGTAAATATGAAAGTTTAGGTGCTAAGTATGTAAATACTACTGGCTTAAGTGATATATGTGTGTGTGTGTAAAATTTCTTAATTTTTTATATTTATTTACACATTATTTTAACATCTAGTTAATATCAAAGTAAAAGTATGTAAATTATTTTATTTTAAATAAATTAGTAATAATTTTATATTATTTTAAGATCAAATTATTTATAAATAAATATATGATTTTAAACATTAAATATATGAATATATCAAAGTTAATGATTTATATAAATCATTTTTTAAACTAAACAGGTTGGTTAAAGTAGACGCTAATGGCACACTTGGGAGACATTCTTATCAAATTGAGGTAATTGTTGGGACAAAATTTGACTTAGCCTATTGATAGTCCTCTATTCCAGAAAGTAAGATATTGTGGAGCAATGTAATTTATATTGTTTATAAAAATTATCAATAAATTAAAAAAGATTACATATATATATATCTAACATCTAAAATTTGATATTTACACACACACACACTACTTATCTATTCATAAAACTATAAATTTCACTATAAATTTCTCAATAAGTTGGTCACAAATAAGCTTGATTAAGACTTGATTAAAGTACGATTATTTCATCAAATGACCTACTTATTAACAAGCTCGATAATCTAATTTGACCGTGAACAAACTCGAATCGAAGTTTGAGCTCGATAATGATAAACAAGCTTAAGCTTGAACACCGCCTAAAGTTCGAATGGAGCTCGAGCTCGATAATTAAACCATCCTTAAACTCGGCTCGGCTTGGCTCGTTTGTAGCCCTAGCCTTAAATAAGATTCACAAGTTTGATTTGAAAATTGAGTAACATTATTAAACAACATAGCGATGTTTTACATAATCATGATCTAATGTCATTTGTTCATCATATTATTATCAAAATTGCTTTGCTTCTATTTTATGTGAGTGATATGAGCAAAACGAAAATAATAATGATAAAATTTATTCCTTTAAAAGTATTTTAAGAATTACTTTCAGTTGAAAGATTTAGGAATTTGGTTTTTAAATCTTCTTTCATTTTACTACCCAAAATATTTTAAAACCAAAATATACATATGATCCTATCCATTATGCTATCATTACTATCTCAAATGTTGCTTTTATTCTTGAACCTAAGTCATCTCAAGGTACCTCTTTAAATTTTTATTTTTTTTAACATAGAAACGAAATACAAAGAGTTATTAATTCTAATATTGAACGTCCAAAACCATGTCCATGTGTTTACATTAAAAGGGTAACTTTATCTAGCTTCAATAACTATTTATTAATATAATATTTTTGTAATGGTCTCTCTATGATTCATTGTTATAATTAAAGCATGATTGATATTACTAAAATGCCAACATGAATGCAATAAACACAATAAGGCTGATTATAACTTGATGAAATTGCTTGATCTATTATTTGTCATCTATCTATTTGGTTCTCGAGAGCATGATTTTAGTTTAACAACATTATCCATTATTGTATTCATTATTCTCCCTAATTTTTTAGTTTTCATGTTCACTTATGCTTCTTATATATAAGCACACATATGCTTATATAATTAAATAATAGAATGCAGCTATTTTATTCTTCTCTATCATGAAGGCTATTTTTTTAAAGAGGCATTAATCACAACAATGAATGATCATGAGTCTATGATTTTTCCTTAATAGAGTATGTTAAATATATAAATCATAACTATTTATTTATTACAGGATGCGACACAATTTGATTTATGGGGGAAGTTGAAGGAAGAAGTGAGAAATTTTATTGATCACAACAACAAAAAAAAGATATTGTTGAGTTGCTTGAGTTTGTTGATACCGCCAACTTAGGATTTCATATCATTTTGAGTGTGAGATTAAAAATGTGTTGACTTTCATGGCTTCATCAATGGGATGCATACAAAGATAATGTTTCCACTCGTGGGAACGCCGATGTCATGAATTAATTGGGCAAGGAGGATGTTATCAAATAGCTCTACCTTAATATTGGGAAGGGCCTAATTGGTTAGAGATTAGTTTAGCAATTAATTTATTGAAAAGGTGCAAAGACTGATAGGTCTAAAATCACCCCAGGATTTCGGGTTTGAATTTTGAGGGATAAGAATGATGGAGGTACTAGAGAAGGCTCTAGGAAGGGGGTTTCCCTCAAAAAAATCAATAACCGCATCAATCAAATCAGTTTTAATAGTGGACCAGCAATGTTGGAAGAAATGGGTAGTAAACCCATCAGGGCCAGCGATAGAGTCCGAGGTCATGCTATTAAGGGTATCACCAATCTCAGATTCTGTGGGGCGCAATGTGAGTAAATTGTTTTGATCAGAGGTGATCAAAGAGGGAATCAAATGAGGATTGGAGATATCAATTAGTTCGGGGTTGGTATTAAGTAAATTTTTAAAATGGTTACTGACCGAGTCTTGTAAATCTTTGTTGTCAGTGATCCAACTGCCATTGTCATTTTTAATTTTTTTAATAGAGTTTAGAACTTTTCTTTTTTTGAAAAGAGCGTGAAAATATTTTGTATTTCTGTCACCGTCAGTTATTTGTTTACTAGTAGCTTTTTGACGCCAATAAGTTTCTTCCATATTTTGAAATTTAATCAGCTTATCCCTAGCTTCCTTAAGTTGGTCATGTTTGCTCGAGTCCGATGATCGCTTCTTCAAGAGAGCAAACCAAATTCTCCATACTTTTAAATTAGCAAAAATGTTTTTTAAAATGATGTTTGTTCCACCAATTTAGAATTTGTTTGAGTCGTTAAGTTTGAGCCAAAATGGATCATACCTTTAGAGTTGTCGTGGTGAATGGGAGCCATCCAGTTCATAGAGACAACATTCAAGAAGTCATTATGTTGCGCCCACATGTTTTGAAATCTAAAGGGGAAGGAGACTCTAAGAGTGGGGGGTTCATAATAGAGGAGGGGAGCGTGATCCAAAAGTGTTCTACTCAAATGATCAACCTGTGGTGTTTGGCCATTGATCAATCCAAAGTGACTTAAATAGAATGCAGGGCGCCAAAGTCCTGGAGTTGTTCCAAGTGAAGTTAGGACCTGAAAAACCGATGTCGGTTAAGTTACAATCAAGGATCATATTAGCGAAATCTTCCATGGAGTAGGTATTAGGGGAGGAGCCCCCCCTTCTTTCGGACTGTAAGAATAGTGTTGAAATCACCTCCAACAAGCCAAGGTAAAGTGACAGATGAGGCAAAGGATCTTAAGCTATTCCAGAGGATGTTCCTGCCCCCTCTATTGCAAGTGGCATAAATAAAAGAGCCCAGAGCAGAGAAATCCCCTAAAGAGATGTGAACATTAATCAATTGAGTATGATCTTCTAGGATGGTGATAGTGATTGATGGTTTCCAGAAGCACCAAATTTTATTGCTAATGTTATGAAAAAAATTTTGGAAACTGATTTTTCGAGCAACATTAGCAATCTTAGAAGAATGAATAAGAGGTTCTATAATAATAAGGAGTGAGACGTTGTGAGTGCGACATAGGCTTCTAACCCGATTTCGGACATTAGGAGTCCCAATACCGAATATTCCAAATAATAGACCTAATCATAATGATGATGCGAAAAGAAATTTTGAAGAGCATAATAAAGAATATGGATAAGGAAAGTCTGAAGAAAACCTAATTGCATTATTTAAGTGATGTGGAGGCGATCCGTGGATCTAGTGGAGCTTCTAGTATTTGTTGACTTCTTTTGTAGGAAACTGTTTGGAATGGTCTGTCTCGTGTATCTCCATCCGAAGAGAATAATTTAAAAAATTCATGTTAGCTTGGTGTCAATTAATGGAATAGTGATAGTGATTTCCCTTCTTGATTATCAAATTTGTTGAGAGGATAGCAAAGTATCTATATGAGCGATAGTGGAGGTGGTGATTTTTCCAATCTCCATTTCGTGATTATGAGTTGGATGTTTTTCTAAAATTAAGGGTTCCTCAATGCTTTGCTTTGTTGGGTGTCAAAGAGCCATGAGTATCTCTTGTTTTCACCAACAAGGTCATCACCATTGTTCCTTTGAGCTAGGTCGAGGTAAGTGGAAAGATTGGGTAGGGGCAATAAGTTGTCTTTAGGTACAATTTCAGCTGGGTTAACCCTTTCCCCATCACAAGACGTATCATCATGATATTCCACTAATTCATTGTGAAGCCCTTTTTGCGAATCTAGGTGGAGAAAGCGATGAGTTTATTCGGATTTGTGTCCTTGTGGTTGATTTTGGGTACATAGGCCATTTTAGTAGGTTGATCTTTTGATAAGGAGGAGTTAGAGTCTGTTAACTTATTCTTTTTTAGCTGAGGGTGGAGAATAAAATAATTAGAGTTTTCATGCCCATGAATTTTGCAATGGGAGCAGAAAACTGGAAAATTTTCAAATTCAACTTTTTGGTTATAGCCTAGCTTTTCTGAACCTATCCAAACTTCTTTTGGGTACTTTTTGGTAATATCTATTTCAACTAAAACCCGAGCAACAGAAGGGCGGTATTTCACTGTCGTGGCCTGATCTATTTGTAATGGCCGACCAAATATAGCCCCCACTGCAAATAGCACTTGATGTGTAACAAAATGTATACGCATGTTAGGGAAAGATAGCCAAATTGGGACAATCGGGGACTCTTCCTTAACATCGAAACTAGGCGACCACTTAAGGAGACGCATTTGACAATTATAAACCAGGTAAGAACGACGTGCAAACACACGCGAATAGTCCAGATCATTAGTTAGTTGGATAAGCACATGCCGAGGGTCAATCAGCCCTACCGAAAAAGAACCCGAAAGTTTTAGACTATGAAAGAAAGCCCGAATCTTATCAACAGTAGGTCTCCGTAAATTGAATTTCCCAATCAGTGAATATTCGAAAGGTTTAGCTAATTTTTCTACATCCATGTCCCAACACATCACCCGGCATTCCTCAAAAGCGAGCAATTAAGTTAACCGATTGAAGGGGAAAGATTGTTACCAGATAAAGCGTCCTTGAAGGATTTCACAGCGGGGGCTGGAGCATTGGATGAAGGAACGAACTTACCGAGAGGAGCATCAGCCTTCGTTGGATCCATCCCAGGTGTGGTGTTTAGGTTAGCGGAAAGGTGGTTTTCCGCCATCAAGCGCGATGAACATTTGAAGCCACGACAGTTCTGAGTCACGCGATGTCATAAACGCGGCGGCCGCAAGAGTAAAGAAGAAAAAAAAGCTAGCAGAGGTCGTCAGGAGGAAGTCTATATGTGTATATATGACTTAGGTTATGTTGTTCAAGTAAATCATACATTATGAGATCATTATATATATATATATATTCATTTTGCTTGAAATTTATTTAGCTTTGTAAATGCTTTATAAATATGACCTTAATCATAAGCTTGTTTGAGTTCTAGGTAGTATATAAATTAATATTTAATGGAATCGCCATAGCTATTACAACAATATGAATTCATGCACTGGTGATGAACTTAGTACTTGAACATTTTATTATATCGCTTTTTCATGCTTTGTCAAAAGTTACTGGCATTCTACAAACAATAATCTCTTCTTTTACGAATTTTTTCTACTAATATAATATATATTTTCTAATATTTCTTTAATAAATTTCTTATAATATGCCTCTTCTTCTTTGTTTTTTTTTTTTTGAATAGTCAATGCACCATCAAGCTAGCTATTGTTATTTCTTTTATTTCTATTTGCAATTGTAGATATAAATTGTAGTAGAAATGTATTTTTATCTTGATCTGGGCTTTTGTTGGGACTGGATATGGGGTAGAAGTAAATTTCCTAAACTTTTTAAGCTGATCAATAAAAACTTTGCCTCTTCAAAGTAATCTATAAACTTAGTAGAAATCCAAAAAATCAACTCAACATAAATGAAATTATTGGACAAATAATTCTTCCACATTCATTTAGCAATGGATTAAGGGATGGGAGACAAATCATTCTTTAAAGGATTTTAGATCAACTTATATAATACATTCATTTTAAATTTGAAAAAAAAAATATTTTGGTATAATAAAACTATTTTGAAAAAATGTGCTTATTTGAAAGTGTGTCACAATATTTTCTCTCTATTTTGTTCATATTCAAAATTTATGTATCTTAGATGGAAAATCAGTGAAGTCCAACAAATTCCAAATTATATGAAGATAACTTTGATGGCGCTTTTCGATACAATAAATGATATTGCATCTATCTTTTCAACACAAAAGGGATTAGATATTCTTCCACAACTAAAACAAGTGGTAAGACATTCTTCTCTAGAACACTTCAGTTTCTTTTTTTTATTTTTTATTGTCAAATACTTATAATGCAATATTCTTTTTATTTATTATTATAGTGGGGAGATGTAGAGCATATTTAGTTGAGGCAATATGGTATTATGAGATAGACTCCCACCTTCAATGAGCATCTAGAAAATGCTTGGTTAACGATGTCTCCGCCTTTAGCGCTAACTTCTGCATATTGTTTAAGTGAAAATTTATCAGAAGAAGCACTAAATAGTCTCAAGTTCTATCCTAATGTTGCTCGATTTTCATCGATCATTGCTCGATTGTATGATGACTTGGCAACATCAAGTATACGTAAATTTATGTTGACTATTATATATATTCACAACTACATCAATTAACAAACTATGATCAATGGGCAACAATACTTTTATTTTTTTGGTTTTTGATGCAAGATGAGCTTCAAAGGGGTGATGTACCAAAATCAATTTCATATGAATGAGACAAATGTTTCAGAACCTATTGCACGAGATCATATGAGATATTTAATCAAAAGCTATTGGAAACTATTGAATGGTGAATATTTTTCTAATTTCAACTTGGAGGAGTCTTTCAAACGATATATGCTAAATTTTCCTAGAATGACACAATGCATATATCAAAATGGAGATGGATATGGAAAGCCTGATCATGACACTAAGGATAGAATCATCTCTTTGCTGATTAATCCCATTCCACTATGAATTAAAACTTACCATGCTTTCTTGAATTTAATGTTTTATATAATTTGATGAAGATCCTTATCTTCTTCAAGCCATCCATCTCTAAAATTCATGTAATAGCATATTATTATTATTTATAATAATTGGCAAACAAGTATTTTATATATATATATATATATATATATATATATATATATATATATATATATATATATATATATATATATATATATATATATATATATATATATATATATATATATATATATCTATCTATCTATCTATCTGTGTGTGTGAGTGTGTGAAATTCTTGCATTCAACGCAGTATTTTACTTGTTGGCGTGTTGCTACTTTGGGATTGGAGTTGTCAACTCAACCAAAAAGTTTGTTTGGTCATGTTAGAATGGATTTATTATTCATCTAAGAAAGTTAGTGTAAAATTTTTGTTTTCATGATAATAAATAATAATAATTAACGAATTTTTACTAATTTTTTCAAGTATTTAATATTGATTTCCTCTAAATTTTGAATGATGAAAAAACACATGTCCAATAATTTTTAAATAATTTTGTTAATGCTTAGAAAAGGACTTATTATAATATATTTCAACCAAATCTGCAGTTTATATTAGATGTAACATTGGACAATTTTACTAAACTTACTTTTTTTACATCCAACAAATATTTCCACCAAAATGGTCTATTCATCTACCATGATTTTAGTTGCTTATGTCTCCCTCTCTTTTGTTCTATCCCTTGTTTTTTTTTTTTTTTTTGAATAAGAATTCATATTTTTGGCATCCACTTTGGATAGAAAAGATAACAAGATTCAACATTGATATGGCACTAAAAAATACTACTAGTAAACACCTAATCTTGATGTTAAATGTAAGCTGATCCTAAGTTGAAACCAGTCGAGATCAAGCACTTAAAATATCATTGGAAACTTTGGGATATCAGTTAAATCCCTAAATAGTTCTTAAGTATGGAGTGTTTAAGATCAAATCGAGCATCTTGACGAGCCGGATTTAACAAGCCCAAGATCTCTTGATTCTGACTTCATTTGAGCATTCAAACACACAAAATACATCAGATGATCAAGGGAATCATCATGAGCCATCCGATGAAGTGGTTTGGATTTTGCATGTATTTACGAAAATGTCTTCTCTCTAATCTATAAATAGTCCCTCATTCTTCACATGAGGGGAGCCAAGCTATAGAGAAGAGAGAGCTCTAAAGCCTGAAAAAATCCTCCAAGCATAACCATGCTACCACTCGATGGTCGTCGACCACCTCCGTTGGCTACCAACCACCGCCGCCGTCAGTCGCCAGCGCCGACCCTTGTAGTCATCAATCTCGGTCATCACCGATCACTATCTTGGGCATTGCCAACCACCGCCGCCGTCATTACCGCCACCATAGCCAACCATCATCGCCGATCATCCCGCCGCGGTTCATCACCATCGACCACCCAATGCGTGTTTAACTCTAATTTCAATCCCTGAAAATTTCATTTTAATTTGGCTTATATTTTGGTTTAATTAATGAAATTTGATTTTTACTAAAACTTAAATTAAGCTCAAAATACTTAGTAAAATTTAGAGATTTTTGGTTTGTTAGATTCCTCTCGGAAGGACGAATCCAATGAGCCATTGTTTGCAATTTTTGGCTAAATATTTTATTTTTTATGAATGTATAAAGCTTTAGGTTATTTAAATTAATTTTTTTTATATAAAAAGGAAATGCGCGCGGCGCTGACGTCAGCCTTTGGGCGGGAAGGGAAAATGACCTGCGGCTCGCTCTAGTCCATTCGATCGTGGATCAGATGGTCTAGTTCAGATCGCATGATGGAGAGGCCAGGATCGCACGATCGGCGCATGATCTGAGCCGTCCGATCGTATGGACCGCGCAATCGGATAGTCCAGATCACATTGGGTGATCCGAAGGCCTTGATCGTGCGATCCACACACGGTCTGGGCCATCCGATCATGTGAACCGCCACGATCGGACGGTCCAGATCGCATCAAGCGATCCGAAGGCCCGGATCGCATGATCCACACATGATTCGGGCCGTCCGATCTCGCGAACCACGGGATCGGACTACGGCTGTAGCCCATAGGCCGATGAATAGTGTTTTCAAGCTATGGTGATTTAAAAGATCACGTGTATTATAATCACTTTTAAATTAAATTTTGATTGCATCTGAAGTTGTTATGGCATGATTATCTTATGCAACCCTTCATATTATATTTTTGAAATAATTAAAGTTAGTATGGCTTGATAAAATTATGCAACCCTCTAGATTTTGAATAACTCAAATACTTAATGTTAAATCTAAGCCTCAATATTATGATAGTGAGTCAGAGACTCAAAGTTAATGTTCTGCTACTATTTAGTTATAACTTATGATCAATTTTGTATATTAAATTTACAAAAATTTTGTTGCTAAGTCTGTCGTTTAGTTCTTATTTGTTGTAGACTTATAATTCCGCTATTAGCATGTTATTTAGTTTTTCTTTGCTATTGTTTTGTTGTTATTTGAGGCTACGATGTTGTTATGTTCTTAGTTGGTTCTCTTTTGTTATTCTACGTCATTTGGTTCATGTAACTATTGCTTTTGCTTTCATTTATTCTTACTTGATTCTCTTTGCAATTGTTTAGATGTTAGTTGGATATTTACTTCTTTATTATGTTGTAACTTGATTCTTAATTGTTGTTGTACTACCATTCGGTTTTCTTTTGATGTTGATTTATTATTTTGGTGTTCTTTTGATTCTCTTTTATTGTTTACACTTGACATGTTCTACTGATTTGATTCTTCTATGGTGTTGATTATTGGCAATTACAATATGTTTGCATTAGATTGGATTGCAGGTTTGTTATTTTCAGTTATACTTTTTTGTTTCATTATTTCAAATATTTTCTTAGATTTAACTGATACTATTTGATTAGTTACTTTTCAAAAATTGAATATACAGCCTACAAGTTATATTTTTATTGAATGAGGGTTTTTTTTTTATGTTTATATGAGATTGAAAAGCATCAAAGAAATCAGTATAAGTTTGATATATCAATAATTATATATTTTTTGTTTATATTTAAGAATTTAAATTATAATATTTGGAGATCAATAACAATTAATTATTTTTGATATTCTTTGTAGTGCATTCATTTTAAGAAATTCAAAATTTTTTACAAAATTTTAGAACTAATTCAAGTAGAACGAGATCATTTCAAACATTTCAAATCAAATATGAACTTTACATTAACGAGCCTTTCCGAACACAAGACAAATTCGAATACTTCTTATACTGCATTTCTAACACTAACAACTTCTAAGATCACTTGTGCTTGTTTACACCACTACATACAACTAGAGAACATAAATATTTTTTGTCACAAATATAAATAGAGAAATACATGGAGCCTTGCTTAATAAGATTACATAAATTATTTTAGGGTGAAGTTACAAATATATTTCATTCAGTTTAATAAAAGAACCAAGGAGAATAATTTAAGAATTTGGACTATAACAAAATATTTTATGAGGCAATAACATTAACATGAGACAACTGCATCACTTGGTGATATTGGTGAACGGCTATGATTAGAATTTAAAGGAGTCATTGATTATTGTAATGCCTAATTTTCACACCATATTGAAAGCACAATATAATAATTCAAAATAATTATAAAAATTTTATCATTACTTTATATAATTATATTTTAATATAAAAGTTATACTAAAACGTCATGAGTTAAATACTATGACTAACATGAACCATGTTATATATGATGAGTTTAATTTGTTGAAAATATTAAGATACATACAAGAAATTTGTTTCAAGTTTTTTTATATTGGTATATTTAGAGTGTAAATTAAATAAAGTTACAAGTATGAAAGTTATTGAGTGTTTTATAAACCTTTCATAACATATATAGATATAAAACGAAAATGTTTTCTTCAAATTACTAAGTGATAACCAATAAGTCCATATCTAGAAACTTGGTTTTTATAAGATTATATAATTTATATTTATAATTAAAATTACTAATAATTATTATTAATAAATAATAATAATTTTATTATTACATAAGTGCACGGCTAATGCATTGCTACCTATACGAGCATGAAATTTAGCATGAATGGAACACATGGAGTAACAGCTAGCTTGGTGGTAATGGAATAAATAACAAAGAAATAACTTAGGAAAGACTCCTCCAAAAATAAGTTTGGAAAAGAAGATTGAGTGCTAGCTAGAGAAGAGTGAAGAAGAAAACAGGGCTATTGTTTCATTTTATTAAGCTTGCGAATGAATTTTTTTATAAATTTTACTCTCCAAGAGATAGGATAATCCTATTATCTTATAATCCCTCTAATTTCTTCATATATGATATTTTAAAAGAATAAATATTTTAAAGAATGATCTCTTCTTTAAATTTAAATAAAGTTTTTATGTTATATACCCATTACATGTTAATATTTCATAAAATCTTGATTTAATTTATATTATATTTCATCATCATAATGAAGTGTTTTTATAAAATAAGTAAATTGAGATATGATCTAGCATATCATTAAGCCTAAGTTTGAAGAACCTACACTTGATGATAATCTTATTGATAGCCCTACTATTATAGTGCACATCTTTCATGACATATCCTTCTTAGGGTCAATAAAATTAAGGCAACATATGGACTAAGGATAAAGCATTTTAAGGAGTTCATCAACTTCCTTTATTATTTTAACATGTTTAAAGTGGTATATCCTATCGAATGGGAGATTTGATAATTGCAAAGTAGAACTTAAATTAATGACATTCTATCCACCTCACGAGGGAAGCTCATTGAAAAAGTCATTTGGGTAGACATCCGAATACTCAACTAGTAAATTGGTGATTATAGCAAGTATCGGACCTCAGTCAGTGTCTCCTCTTTTAAATAAATAAAAAATTTAAAATTGACATGTCAAATGTTCTTCATAAAAATGACTAAATCTAACTCCTTTAAATGTAATATCAAAATGTAAAGTAAACTTAATGGGTAGATGATCAATCGAAAGAAGACATGGCCACATAATAGGTAGTCGTGTCCTAATCAACTAAATATTATACCCCTTCTTCTTTACATATCTACGATGAATATCATAAGTATACTTGTATGAAGATTGCGAGGTAATCCTTTCAGAAGATTTTGTATGATAAATTTTGATAGTATTACCATGATATTTGAATATATAAATGTTCCTCCATTAATAGCCTATGGCATTCATTTTAAAAAATTAAAATCATTCTAACAATATATGGCTTATATCCATAAAGGTATATCACACTAAATATGATCTTTGGTAACTCCCCAATTTTATAAGCATCATATATATAATAGTGGTTGGGAGTGATGTGTGGTTCTCTTGAAGGTGATTTGGATGTGATTCAAATTTTAAAATTTTTTATTATTGTATAATTAGAAATAACATTCATACCTCATCAATTATTATTTTACATCTTATATCTTTAAATATAATAAATATATTAGCAATATTCCTCTTCCAGTCTTCATGTTCATTCTTTTAAGCTAATAAATATTTCATAACACTCGTGTGAGTCTTTAAGATTATTTAACTTATGATAAATAGTAAGGTGTCATTAATAATATACTATATATTCTCATCCTCCGGATAATCTCCCTCCTCTAAAATTTTTCTTTATACTATTATTAAATATGTCCTTTTTAATGATACTTAAAACATATAATCTCTTTATTATTTGTAGAGGTGAACTTTAGAATAGGTTTAATGCCTTAAGTGCTAGCTGATGAAGATTAGAGCTTGGAGATTAGATCTAATCATAGACATATAGATAGAAATATGATAGATTATGAAGTGATGTATAAAAACTTTTTATTTCCCAATGAATTGAGCATAATAGAATGCATCTTATAGATTTGAAGGATATGCAACTTTACATCTTTCCAAATATCCATACTAATGTCTATTGTAAATTTATTGCTAAGTTATCATCAATCAATATCCATACACTAATCCTCATTACAAGATCATCAAAAGTATCTAGTTCTCAGTGGCTTACATACTTTCTTGCTTAAGAATCATGAATCATTTTATCATGATGCCTTGAATTATGTTTTGATCTTAGTAATTCTTCTATCTCTACTTTAGTGAGAATTAATTATCTTAATCTCTCTTCTCTTGCATATACCTTTAATAAAAAAATTTTTGCATGACAAATTATTTTCTCTTAGATAAAGTTATTCATTAAGAATCATTCATCTAATATCACTCAAGAACTCATCTATTTGACAAAACTATTCTAGAAATTTGTTAAGGTTGTAAACACCAGCAAAATTTGGGGCTTTTTTCTTACTTGTATTAGTTGGATCATTATAATCCTTCTCATTCATTTAGATTTTTTCATCTCTAAACAAATTTATATTCTTAAGAGTGGTTGTAAGGGGATAATATTTTCCTAGTATATTATTTCTTGGATAGATGAGTTGGTAAAGGGTTAAATGGACATTTTACTATCTAAGATTTAATTATTTAACATAAGTCATCATGATATCTAGAATCATTTACATTTTATCACTATGTCCATCCAATATAATTTGCACTTGGTCTAACCTTAACTCATGATCATTTTTATTAACACTAATATTTTTTATTACATTGTATAAACCCTTATATTATTTCATGGTTTTTATTTTTGGTTGCATGTTATTTTATTTGCTTTGTTGTGTACGAATAACGCAATTTATGCAAGTAGTTAATTTAAATAAGATGTAAGTAAAGTGACATGTGCTTACATATTTTTAACAATATGAAGCACATAAAATACATAAAGAATAAACATGTAAGGTTCAACCAACCCAAAGTAAGCAAGGAACATTTTAAACTGATTATTACTAATGATGAATATATAAAGTAAATTTGGCTAAGTTTAAAATTGATTTAAGCAAACTGAATTAATTAAGTGATAAAAGTGAAAGCAATTAATGTGTGAATGGTAGAACTCATAAACCATTGAATCAAGTCTCTCTAGGTTAAATTTATACAAATCAGTATGATCTTAACACAAAATCTTTTTAAAATGGCCAATAAATATAACAATACTAATGCTTAGTCATGAATATATAATTCATTAGAAGTAGAAATAGTAGAAAATGAAAAGTTACCCATTGTTAAATAAAAATTATTATTTTGCAAGTGATCCCTCTAATGTGTTGCCTTCTTGTCACCTAAGTTTCAACTAGAAAACCAAAACTAATGGAGCCTTGGTTTTGGAAATTAACAAGGAGGCCTACTTTAATGAAAGTCCTAATAATAAGTTTTTTTAGTTGTGTGGGTGTGGTCTTTAAAGGTGGAGATTTGTCATTAATATGAAAATCATATACTCTAGAATCCATGGTTGAAATTTAAAACTTAAGGTAAAGTAAATGATTAGGTTCAAACTTTGGACACACGAGAGGCTTATGGGATGTTTATAAATATGATATAAAGTTTATGGAAGTTTTTCAAGTGATCAAGAGATAGGAAAGTATGGCAAACTAAAAATTAGGCCAAGTTTAACCAAGTTTGGTTAATGGATATTGGCTTGGTTTTCTCCCACTTTGTCAATGAGGAGAAGGGCTGGGGTGGATTAAAGTTGGCAAAGGATAAAGTAGATGTAAAGAGAATGTAGATTCATACATAAAATTAAAATTAAAATGAAAAAAAGTGCTCTTAGGAAATAGCTAGGCTCTCAGCCACCAAGCCCAAGAAAAATATTTTATTGAAAAGCTTCCAATTTTTTTTAAATTGTTAACTATTTTAATACTACTTAACCCATGTTAATGTAAGTTTGTATACGTTTTCTTATATTAAATTTATAAAAGGTATAAAAGGTATAAAAGGTGATTCCATACTTTAAGAGGTTAGTTGAGTGGTTACAAAGAGAGAGAGAGAGAGAGAGAGGATGTTATCCTTTTATTTCATGTGTTGTAGTCAAGTCGCTTTTGGAATGTCTAAAAAATGCTTGTTGACTTATTAGCCACACCTTAACTCTTTGAATAATTAATATGACTCTTATTCATTCTTCTCCATTTGAAAATAAAAAATCAATGACATTTTTATTAATTCCATCAAACTTGGCTTTAGAAACTTGCTTTCTTCTAAAATGGCTTCTTATTTTATGTGAACTAGTTGTGACTCTTAATTCATGAAATTTTTAATGTCTACATTATGATCATAATCACTATATATTGTCATAGACCTTATAATAATATTATGATCCACTATATCACATATCTTATGGGTATCCCAATATCCCCTCTAATGAAGTGCAACCAAACTAATTGGCCACTATCATTTGACTTTCATCATTCATTAACTATAATAATCTAATCCCTATCATTATCAGGATCCTTTAGTCATTGGCATTCAATTCCCATTTTCTTAATCATTTGGTCTCCTCTCTTATTAAGAGATTGACCAAAACCTATTACATGTAGCTTGTTAAGCACATTGGTTGATTAAAGCCCTAGCTTCACATATATTTTATGATTCAAACCAAAATTTTAATTAAACAAAATTATAAAAGGTTGAATATGCATTTTGATTTAAGGTTTTTTAAACCAAAATTGTTCATAAAGAACTTAACTAAAGAAATTAATTTATAATTGAATTTAAGTTTTAGTGACTCAAACTCAGCTCATTATTGAATAAAATTGAGAAAATATTAAGTATTTTTATAACAAGTGCACCATTAACTTTGTGAAATGAAAAAGCTTGTAATCAAAAATAAAACCATGATCATTAAATTAAAGGAAGAGTTTATAGCCAGATAGTCTTAAGTATGCTCAAAGTCATCACCTTTCAATAATGTGTTATTATCATGGTCTAAAAACTGAACCAAATCAATAAATTCAACAATGATCCAGTTCTTGTTTAGTTTATTAAACTAATAATATTGTTATAGCTAAGAACCATGTAATAATAATTATACTCGAGGGTCAAAATAGTGAATTAGTAAACTGTTGAAAATTTTATTGAGCTACCCAATTCTTATTATTTATTTTTAATTGGATTGTAAAACTTTAATTTAGATTTAAAATTTTAATAATAAATTAAATATTACAAATAAGAGAACCAAAGTTTTCCTAAAAGTATTCGCTTTGTGTCCTCCTTCACCTTTGTAATTCATAGACTTTGCGGGTTTGCTTTTTTAGTGGCTTTAGCCTTTTGTCACTTTGCAAGTTTGCTTTGTCAAAGATGCAAGATGAACTAACATAAGTTAGCAATTAGCCTTGTAATTCTTAGTGTTTCTCTCTCTCTCTCTCTTTGTCTCTCTCTCTCTCTCTCTCTCTCTCTCTCTTAAAGGATTGTCTTTTACTTCCTATTTTCTAACTTTTCTTTCTTATTTTTTCTATATGTTAAGTTTCATTTTCTTATGAATTAAGCTATGAGGTATATATGATGGGTACTAAAAGAGAGGTGCATAAATTCTACAATTATCTTTTTATCTAATGAATGTTAAGATTTTGTGTGGATTAAGTTGTTCAAACATATCTTCTTTTGCCATTAGATATTATAGAGAGGGTTTTATTTTTATGAGATTTATTAGATGTAAAAAATCAACTAGGAGTTCTAAAATTGGTGATTATTCTCTATAATTGCTTCATTTAGCTTCAAATTAAGATTACGTAGTTAGTCAAATGATCAAATATCAATTTCCATCTAATTCATCATTAATCAAGTAATTTTCATTGAGGCTGGAAGCAAACAACCTTTACACCTATTCAAAATGATCAAACAAAGAGAGAGAGAGGTCAATGATGTGGAATAATGATCCTATTTTCGATTTGCATATAGTTTTTATTAATATTAGTGGGTTTGTGAGTAGTGGAACATTCATAAGATGAGGTTGGCATTTGTTACATGCATAAAATTATCATTAAGAAAAATTTTCATTCTTAAAATCATCGCATATCTCAATTATTTTATTCGACTTTATAAAATTTTTTATTTTTAATTAAAATTCCATCAAAGTAAATTCATATATAACTTATTTGGCATATGTCACATATTTGCATTATTATTACATTATTCTAAAATAATTAAATAATTTTATTATTTATTACATCATTCTATTCAACTTTGATTAAGTCTCTAAGTCTTAAATTGTTGTATTTTGATTTAAAGTTTTATTCTATTTCTAGAATCTTCATCACTATACATTCACATAGAATCAACACAAGCACTTCAAATATAAAAGAATTATCTATAATACAAACTTAAAAATAGTGGATAAAACATGGTCATCAAAAGTTTACCAAGCATCTTATCAAATATTTGTGTAATTACTAGGTTGGTAGTAAGCACATACTTATTATTATAAAAATTCATTAAATATTTTAAAATATACTTTAATTAATTTATTTAGGAATAAATTTACCCTTTATCTTTTGTTGTTAGTGGTGATCTTTGAGAGTGCCTAGCCGACATTGGGCATTGATCGTAAGATTCACCCTTCCAGGTTCATCTCTATTTCCTTTCTTGCTCCCCTTGGGATCCCACAAGCTAATAACAAGTACATCTTATGACTCCAAAAAACATTTATAAAAAGAAAAGTCATAACTTTTTCAATGCTCCTCACTTTCGAGTGCTAAGCCACCTTTCTGTTGGCCATGCTTAAGGGTTTTAGCAATTTATACAAATTTTATTAGTAGCACCTACCAAAATTTATTGTAACTACACATTCACAATTCACATCATTGTGACCTCACAACATTAGCCCCTTTTAAGCATGACCACAAACAAAAATACTATTAGTCTAATCTTAAATAAAATTCTATAACATAACTAACTTCGATATCATAGAACTAGCTTAATGCAAACATCAAATTAAAACATCACAAAACATCACATCAAAGCATCACATTAGTCAAAATAATACATCTCTAACATAATATCCTAAGGGTCGTGTTGCTAGAAAATAATCTAGTGTGTCTTAGGTTGTGTGAGTGTTTACCTAAATAGTTTCAATCTATGTTTCAATTTTCTAAGTTTTGAGCAAATGTTCAATTTAACTAGGAGTGGTTTCTAGTTTAAGTCATTAATGATTAGTGATTCTAATTGAATTGTATTTGAATTTTATTAGATTTAGATTTCAATTATTTAAAGAAATTTTAAGAATGTACAAAGACAAGTGGGGCCCACCATATGGTTGAACCCAATCACCTAATCATCCTAAGTATTATGAAGTACATACAGCACCAAAATTTTGAAGATATTTTATAACACCTGGAAACTTACATACCAAAAGTTTAAGTAGATTTTACAAATTTTATAACTATTTAATTATTTTTTAGGATTTTATGTTAAATTTCTCAAAAGAGTTCCAATAATTTTATTTAAATTCTTACCATTTGGGAAATATATTGGATCATTCTTGAGTATTTTTAGTGATTTATTTTCATGTTGGGAGTCAAGATCCAAACCCATTGATCAAACGGTCAAGAGCTTGTCCTCCACCTCCCTTGTAAACCGAGACCGTCCACTTAATTGGCGTAATCCCATTATTCAACAGCCGGATTTCTCATAATTTTCACTGAAAGGATATAATTCATGAATGTAAGATCCAATAGATGCATTTTCCTATGTTTGATATTCACTTTATAAAGTATCAAAATCAGAACATATAAATAAGTCATTGAAGTTATTCTAAGATGCACCGACACGAACATAAAATGACACAAACACAATACAACATGAAAACAAGACACTTCTGCTTTGAAAAATATATGACATGGACACACTTGTGACATGATATTATAAATTTTATAAATTTTAAGTAATATATAATAAGAAGATTTACATACATACCACACAATTCTTATGCATTTATATAAGGAAGATTTATATACATACCACTCAATTCTCATGTATTTATATATCTAACACCTAAAGTTCAATATTTACTTATTTAATAATTTCTTATACTTAAAAAGTGCATTTCACTTTTAAAAATTGAGTGATGATGATATTTTTGATGTGATATTCAATATTAGGATTTTATATATGTAAATATTATAGTTTATGTGCTAGATATGTAAATACATAAGAATTGTGTGGTATGTATTTAAATCTCCCTTATATATATAACACCTAAAATTAGAGATTTATTTATCTAACAATTTTTCTATGCTTAAAAAGGTGCATTTAATTTTTAAAAAGTAATCGATGATGATATTTTTTATGTTATATTGAAGATTGAGATGTTATATATGTAAAAATTGAAGTTTAGGTGTTAGATATGTAGATACATAAGAATTGTGTGGCATGTATGTAAATCTCCCATAATAGTATAATAATTATATAAATTGTATAAATATTAAATAAGTCAAAAAATATTGAAAATTAATAATGAAAAAAATAAATCAAAGCATGATATATTATTTTAAATTATGGTGGTAGTTAAAAAAAGAGTAATTTTGGAGAATTTGTTTCTCTTTATGTCAGTGTTAGATGGACAAGTTTAATCTTTCATTGGTGGTAATGGTCATTTATCTTATAAGAAAAAATAGAAGTTCTAAGCATTATTTTGATTTATGATGGATTTAATCTTATGACCTAGAAAATATCTTTTAAAATCATAATTTTCTTATAAAAAATTAAGTAATGATGTGTATTTTATGGGGCCATTATTTAATGAAATTAATTATAACTACTAGAAGTTAGCATTTAATACACTAAAACTCTACCATTATAATAGGAGCCAATGCCTTATCACAAATTATGGGTCCATGTGTAATGATGATGTGAGATAGAAATCTTTAGAGTTTGGAATTTTCTAATATTGAACATTTAGGTCCTTTATTAAGGGTGATTAAACTTTAAGCTATTAGGATTTCAATGAAATTATCATATAAAAGCCTAGTTAAAATATACCACACTAAGCCTAACATGAAATTACTTTATTATTTTTATGTTATATCTTTGTATGTGATTAGTATTATTGATTTATTACTCCAGGATTAAATAAAAATATTCAAGCATATCTATAAAAATAAAATCTGAGTGATAGCACCTCGGCTCTGTGAATATAATGAAAAACCCGAGAGCTTGGTACCGACTCTATTGATGGCCAAGCTTAATCTTTCATTCATCACCCGATCAAATCCTTATATGAAAATAACACACTATGAATAATTCCAAATAACCATCATGAAACAAAGATACATTCATATAATTTGATAATTTCATTGAAATCCTAACAACTTAAAGTTTAATCACCCTTAATAAAGGACTTGAATGTTCAACATTAGAAAATTCCAAACTCTAAAAGCCTAGTTAAGACATTCCACAATTCCACTATTCATGAATTATGAGAATTGCACTATTATGGCGTTCAAGCAATGCTTTCTATTTTAGCACTCATAGTCTTTTTTGCTAAACATCTTTCGATGCCCAATTTGGTACAAATACATGGATATGAATGAGAAAACTTCATCATAATACCAAAAACTAAAAGTGCTATCCTCCCTAACCATTAATGTAAATTTCCCTTTGGGATTGTGAGCCAAATAAATTATTTAAAATCATAATTTCAACTTTTGCTAGATTCAACACATCAATCAATGCAAAAAATCAATAAAAAAGAATAATATGTGAGAGAAAAATAATATATTGAATAATTTTTGGATAATTTAGATTTATGCATTGAACAAATGGATAATGAACATGACTAAGCATAAAAATAATTTAATGAAATATCTTCCAACAAAGGCATTGGCCCCATAATTTGTGATAAGGCATTGGCTTCTATTATAAGGGTGGAGATTTAATGTATTAAATAATAACTTCTAGTAGTTATAATTAATTTCAATATTAATTAATGGCCCCAAATCATTACTTAATTTTTTATAAGAAAATTATGATTTTAAAAGATATTTTCAAGGTCATAGGATTAAATCCATCATATGTCAAAATAATGATCAGAAGTTCAATCTTCATGATAAGTGTTTAGTGGAATGATTCATATGTATTTAAAATGTTAATTAATGTCATTCAAGGTAAACATACATGCAAATATTCACATGAAACAAGCTTTATGAAACCTTTTTGGGGATTATATGTTGCTTAATTTAAAAATCTCATTGACTTGCGTAAATGCTTACAAGAGTTTAACTCTTATGTGTATCATTACACAATCTCTTATTCAACTCAAGTGTCTTGAGATATGTAAATGCTTGCATAAAGTAAGCCTCCATATGTCATTTTGCTTGGCTCAAATGTGAGATGTATACTTGTTTGAGATGATTTCTTTCTTTTTCTTAAATGTCTCTAAGTAACTTCACACTTCTTTTTATTAGCTTGGAATTTATGCAAGCTCTCAAAAAAAATAATGGCAATTAGAAATAAAATAATCAAACTCATATCTCATATAACAGATGTATACTTTTCTTATGACAAATGATTGAAAGGACCAAACTTGTATCCTTTAGAACAGATTTAAACTTGTTGTGTGACAAATGTTAAAAGATCAAACTCATTTCTAACTTAAGACAGGTTACACTTGAATGCATAAATCTAAATTATCCAAAAATTATTTCCATGATTTCTGAAATAAAGATACATTCATTAATTTGATAATTTCATTACACATTTCATTAAATTATCTCCATGCTTAGTCATGCTCATTATCCATCTGTTCAATGCATAAATCTAAATTATCCAAAATTATTCAATATATTAATTTTCTCTCTCCTATTATCCTAGTCTTCTTGAATGCCTACCTAAGTAGTTAAGGGAGTTATTGACTAATCTAAGTAGGTGATTAAGAAAGTATATACCTAGCATTGAGTTTAAAAGTGTGAGACCACCCTCTATAAGTGAGCTATGATTGCTATTATTCAAACTTGATATTATTGGACATAGAAAAGCGTTTTTGAGAAGTTGTTAATGTCAGTAATAAAAACCAACAAGAAGAATATGAGAAAACTAGTGGTGTTACTAAAAGAAGTACCAGGGAAAAAAAACTTGAGCAAGAAATAATGGAGAATCAATTAGCAGTAATAATGAGAAGAAGAAAACAATGAATGCCTTGTTATAACTATTTATGATTCATTATCTCTCTCAAGTAACAAGCTCACATTTAGTGGCTAAAAGAATGACAAACCAAAAAAAAAAATGTAGAAAGTATGCTCTCCATCATTTTGTACCATATTCATGTCATTGAGCTAGCTATAGTATATATTTCTGCTCTTTAGAGACTTTAACAGAATAAAATACCTTGTAATATACCACTTTATTATTCCTCAAGCATTAATCGAGTCTTCAAACCAAAATTGCTTATTTTCAACTTCATGTTTTGGGTATATTTAGTTGTCTATTCATATTGCAATGCATTTTGAACAACTATTTCAACCATTGATGATAAGAGTGTGTGATTGTTCTTCCTTTCATCTCATTTGGTGGTCGATTGCTTTAAGCTTGTCTATTGACCAATCATGAATAGACTCTCTAATAGTTTTAAGAGAAAGAAATTCTTACATTGGAAGAATGACAATGGATAATAATTCATTGAGGAAGCCCAATTCAATAAGGGGACTCGCCAAGAGAAATTATCTTACACAACAATTGTAGTTTAGCTATAGCACCCAAGAGGGAGGTGAATTGTGTTTTAAAATAAATTTCAGAAAATATAATTTTATCTTTTATAGAAGATTTAAATATTTAATTAGAATACTTTAGTGAAATAAAGCAATAGAAAAAGCAATAAGAGAAAATATATTACTTGATAAAAGAGGTGAATAAAGTCCATCAAAAATTTCTATTCCAAAAGAAGGTACTAAATCATATATGCTCACGACATCAATGAGCTCAAATTAATATTCTAAAAATTATTTAGACATCAATAACTTTTAAAATATTACAAACAAAAGTAAGTTAAAATTATTTGATGCAATATAAATTATCAAAATATAAATTTAATTCTATAGTTAGTTAATATTTATAAACTTTCAACTGAATTAAATTTAAACTTAATATTTAGCACAAATTTTACTTAAAACCATGTCCATTTGGGCAATCTGTAGTGTTTAAGCGATTCAATTAAGTTTGCGGGATCATTATATCTTTGTCCATATTAATCATGATATCTACTTGTTATGCTTGGCTTGATGTATTTGGCTAAATCCATTTTGATCAAACTAATTAAACTCGATTGGTTAGAATCACTTAATTCAAGTTATTTTCTTAACCTTTGATCCAACACACAACCTTGATGGATCATAGATTTAATTAGTACTTGATTTGGATTTTAATATTAATCAAGGCAACCAAGAGATTTTTAGATACCTTAATTGCATTTAAAATTTTGTTTAGATATTTTGTTCCATTAAAATCTTAAGCAATTATTATTAGGTTAATGAATTGTTTGAATTAATTTGATTTTAAATTAATTTTAATTGGACTATCTAGTCAAAGCTGATTGGACCAAACCTAAACTTGATCCAAGAGACTTCAAAATTGTTCGGGATCACATTTGACTCCAAAGAATGCCATTTATGAGATCTATTTTGACTTTATGAGATGAAAGGATTATTTTGGTAAGTTAGAAAATTTTTGAACAATTTATTCAAATTGTTCAACCTAAGTCTAGTGATAGGTTTAGTGTGAAGGTTATAATCTTATTTGATTTATTGCTTACCTCTTATCACACGAAATGAAGCAGAGAAATATAACAGACTAATAGAGGAAAATGGAGGAGAACAAAGTGTTGTTTTTGGTGATATTGAAAGGGTGCTAATTTTGCAAATATGAAAGTTTATGTGCTAAGTATGTAAATACTACAGGTTTAGGTGATATATATGTAGTGTGTAAAATTCCTTAATTTTTTATATTTATTTACACAATTTTTAACATCTACTTAATATCAAAGTAAAAGTATGTAAATTATTTTATTTTAAATAAATTAGTAATATTTTATATTATTTTAAGATCAAATTATTTATAAATAAATAAATTATTTTAAACATTAAATATATGAATATATCAAAGTTAATGATTTATATAAATCATTTTTTTAAACTAAAGAGTTGGTTAAAGTGATGAGACGCTAATGGCACACTTGGGAGACATTCTTATCAAATTGAGGTAATTGTTGGGACAAAATTTGACTTAGCCTATTGATAGTCCTCTATTCCAGAAAGTAAGATATTGTGGAGCAATGTAATTTATATTGTTTATAAAAATTATCAATAAATTAAAAAAGATTACATATATATATCTAACATCTAAAATTTGATATTTACACACACACACACTACTTATCTATTCATAAAACTATAAATTTCACTATAAATTTCTCAATAAGTTGGTCACAAATAAGCTTGATTAAGACTTGATTAAAGTAGATTATTTCATCAAATGACCTACTTATTAACAAGCTCGATAATCTAATTTGAACTGATGTGAACAAACTTCGAATCGAGTTTGAGCTCGATAATGATAAACAAGCTTAAGCTTGAACACCTAAAGTTCGAATGGAGCTCGAGCTCGATAATTAAACCATCCTTAAACTTCGGCTGGCTCGTTTGTAGCCCTAGCCTTAAATAAGATTCACAAGTTTGATTTGAAAATTGAGTAACATTATTAAACAACATAGCGATGTTTTACATAATCATGATCTAATGTCATTTGTTCATCATATTATTATCAAAATTGCTTTGCTTCTATTTTATGTGAGTGATATGAGCAAAAACGAAAATAATAATGATAAAATTTATTCCTTTAAAAGTATTTTAAGAATTACTTTCAGTTGAAAGATTTAGGAATTTGGTTTTTAAATCTTCTTTCATTTTACTACCCAAAATATTTTAAAACCAAAATATACATATGATCCTATCCATTATGCTATCATTACTATCTCAAATGTTGCTTTTATTCTTGAACCTAACAGTCATCTCAAGGTACCTCTTTAAATTTTTATTTTTTTTAACATAGAAACGAAATACAAAGAGTTATTAATTCTAATATTGACGTCAAAACCATGTCCATGTGTTTACATTAAAAGGGTAACTTTATCTAGCTTCAATAACTATTTATTAATATAATATTTTTTGTAATGGTCTCTCTATGATTCATTGTTATAATTAAAGCATGATTGATATTACTAAAATGCCAACATGAATGCAATAAACACAATAAGGCTGATTATAACTTGATGAAATTGCTTGATCTATTATTTGTCATCTATCTATTTGGTTCTCGAGAGCATGATTTTTAGTTTAACAACATTATCCATTATTGTATTCATTATTCTCCAATTTTTAGTTTTCATGTTCACTTATGCTTCTTATATATAGCACACATATGCTTATATAATTAAATAATAGAATGCATTTATTTTATTCTTCTCATCATGAAGGCTATTTTTTTAAAGAGGCATTAATCACAACAATGAATGATCATGAGTCTTGATTTTCCTTAATAGAGTATGTTAAATATATAAATCATAACTATTTATTTATTACGATACACACAATTTGATTTATGGGGAAGTTGAAGGAAGAAGTGAGAAATTTTATGATCACAACAAACAAAAAGATATTGAGTTGCTTGAGTTTTGATACCTTGCATACTTAGGATTTCATTCATTTTGAGTGTGAGATTAAAATGTGTTGACTTTCATGGCTTCATCAATGGGATGCATACAAAGATAATGTTTCACCTCGTAGCATTGATGTCATGAATTAATTCTTGGGCAAGGAGGATGTTATGAAATAGCTCTACCTTAATATTAAGGCCTAATTGTTAGAGATTAGTTTAGCAATTAATTTAAAAAAGGCAAAGGCTGTCTAAAATCACCCTTGATTGGTTTGAATTTTTTTGGGATAAGAATGAGGAGGTACTAGAAGGCTCTAGGAAGGGGTTTTCAAAAAAATCAATAATGCATCAATCAAATCAGTTTTAATAGTGGACCAAATGTTGGAAGAAATGGGTAGTAAACCCATCTCGATAGAGTCCGAGGTCATGCTATTAAGGTATCACCAATCTCGATTAAATAATGAGTAAATTGTTTTGATGAGGAGGTGATCAAAGAGGGAATCAAATGAGGATTGGAGATATCAATTGTTGGGGTTGGTATTAAGTAAATTTTAAAATGGTTCACCAGTCTTGTAAATCTTTCTTGTCATGATCCAACCATTGTCATTTTTAATTTTTTTAATAGAGTTTAGAACTTTTCTTTTTTTGAAAAGAGCGTGAAAATATTTTGTATTTCTGTCACCGTCAGTTATTTGTTTACTAGTAGCTTTTGGCATAAGTTTCTTCCATATTTTGAAATTTAATCTTATCCCAGCTTCCTTAAGTTGGTCATGTTTGCTTAGTGATGCTTCTTCAGAGAGCAAACCAAATTCTCCATACTTTTAAATTAGCAAAAATGTTTTAAAATGATGTTTGTTCCAATTTAGAATTTGTTTGAGTCGCTTAAGTTTGAGCCAAAATGGATCATACCTTTACAGAATTGTCGTGGTGAATGGGAGCCATAGTTCATGAGACAACATTCAAGAAGTCATTATTTGCGTCCACATGTTTTGAAATCTAAAGGGGAAGGAGGCTAAGAGTGGGGTTCATAATAAATAAGGGGAGCGTGATCCAGTGTTCTACTCAAATGATCAACTGTGTGTTTGGCCATTGATCAATCCAAAGTGACTTAAATAGGGTAATCGGTTGCCAAAGTGAGTTGTTCCAAGTGAAGTTAGGACCTGAAACCGATGTCGGTTAAATCAAGGATCATATTAAAATCTTCCATGGAGTAGGTATTAGGAGGAGCCCCTTCTGGGTAAGAATAGTGTTGAAATCACCTCCAACAAGCCAAGGTAAAGTGGCATGAGGCAAAGGATCTTCTAGGATGTTCCTGCAAGTGGCATAAATAAAAGAGCCCAGAGCAGAGAAATCCCCTAAAGAGATGTGAACATTAATCAATTGAGTATGATCTTCTAGGATGGTGATAGTGATTGATGGTTTCCAAGCACCAAATTTTATTGCTAATGTTATGAAAAAATTTTGGAAACTGAGCAACATTAGCAATCTTAGAAGAATGAATAAGAGGTTCTATAATAATAAGGAGTGAGGCGTTGTGAGTACATAGCTTCTAACCCGATTTGGACATTAGGAGTCCCAATACCACCTTCCAAATAATAGACCTAATCATAACGATGATACGAAAGAAATTTTGAAGAGCATAAGAAAGAATATGGATAAGGAAAGTCTGCAGAAGAAAACCTAATTCCATTATTTAAGTGATGTGGAGGCGGATCTGTGGATCTAGTGGAGCTTCTAGTATTTGTTGACTTCTTTTGCTGTTTGGAATGGTCTTTTGTATCTCATCCATGAAAGAGAATAATTTAAAAAATTCATGTTAGCTTTTTAATTAATGGAATAGTGATAGTGATTTCCCTTCTTGATTATGCAAATTTGTTGAGAGGATAGGTTAGCAGTATCTATATGAGCGATAGTGGAGGTGGTGATTTTTCCAATCTCCATTTCAGGATTATGAGTTGGATGTTTTTCTAAAATTAAGGGTTCCTCAATCGTTTGCTTTGTTCGGTGTCAAAGAGCCATGAGTATCTCTTGTTTTCTCAACAAGGTCATCACCATTGTTCCTTTGAGCTAGGTGAGAGGGTAAGTGGAAAGATTGGGTAGGGCAATAAGTTGTCTTTAGGTACAATTTCAGGTTAACCCTTTCCCATCACAAGACGTATCATCATGATATTCCACTAATTCATTGTGAAGCCCTTTTTAGTGGTGTGGAGAAACGATGAGTTTATTCGGTTTGTGTCCTTGTGGTTGATTTTTCATAGGCCATTTTAGTAGGTTGATCTTTTGATAAGGAGGAGTTAGAGTCACGTTAACTTATTCTTTTTTAGCTGAGGGTGGAGAATAAAATAATTAGAGTTTTCATGCCCATGAATTTTGCAATGGGAGGCGGAAAATTTTCAAATTCAACTTTTGGTTATAAAGCTTTTAACCTATCCAAACTTCTTTGGGTACTTTTGGTAATATCTATTTCAACTAAAACCCAGAAATGTAAGGCGGTATTTCACTATGTGGCCGATCTATTTGTAATGGTGACCAAATATAGCCCCACCAAATAACACTTGATGTGTAACAAAATGTATATGTTAGGGAAAGATAGCCAAATTGGGACAATCGGGGACTCTTCCTTAATAACTAGCTCAAGGAGCATTTGACAATTATAAACAGGTAAGAACGGCGTGCAAACACAGAATAGTCCAGATCATTAGTTAGTTGGATAAGCACATGAGGGTCAATCTATCACCAAAAAACCCAAAGTTTTAGACTATGAAAGAAAGCCCGAATCTTATCAACGAGGGTATCATTGAATTTCCCAATCTTGAATATTCAAAGGTTTAGCTAATTTTTCTACATCCATGTCCGAACACATGGTGGCATTCCTCAAAAGCGGTACAATTAAGTTAACCGATTGAGAAGGGAAAGATTGTTACCAGATAAAGCGCCCTTGAAGGATTTCACAATGGAGTGGATGAAGGAACTTAGAGAGGAACATCGTGGATCCATCCCAGTGTGGTGTTTAGGTTAGCGGAAAGGTGGTTTTCGCCATCAAGCCGATGAAATGAATTTGAAGCCGACATGAGTCGATGCGGTGATCTCATTAAACGCGGCGCAGAAAGAAGAAGAAAAGCTAGCGGTGTCTGGAGGAAGTGTTGTATATGTGTATATATGACTTAGGTTATGTTGTTCAAGTAAATCATACATTATGAGATCATTATATATATATATATTCATTTTGCTTGAAATTTATTTAGCTTTGTAAATGCTTTATAAATATGACCTTAATCATAAGCTTGTTTGAGTTCTAGGTAGTATATAAATTAATATTTAATGGAATCGCCATAGCTATTACAACAATATGAATTCATGCACTGCGTGTGATGAACTTAGTACTTGAACATTTTATTATATCGCTTTTTTCATGCTTTGTCAAAGTTGTTAATTCTACAAACAATAATCTCTTCTTTTCTGAATTTTTTCTACTAATATAATATATATTTTCTAATATTTCTTTAATAAATTTCTTATAATATGCCTCTTCTTCTTTGTTTTTTTTTTTTGAATAGTCAATGCACCATCAAGCTATATTGTTATTTTTTTATTTCTATTTGCAATTGTAGATATAAATTGTAGTAGAAATGTATTTTTATCTTGATCGGCTTTTGTTGGGATGGATAGTAAGTAAATTTCCTAAACTTTTAAGCTGATCAATAAAAACTTTGCCTCTTCAAAGTAATCTATAAACTTAGTATCCAAAAAATCAACTCAACATAAATGAAATTATTGGACAAATAATTCTTCCACATTCATTTAGCAATGGATTAAGGGATGGGAGACAAATCATTCTTTAAAGGATTTTAGATCAACTTATATACATTCATTTTAAATTTGAAAAAAAAATATTTTGGTATAATAAAACTATTTTGAAAAATGTGCTTATTTGAAAGTGTGTCACAATATTTTCTCTCTATTTTGTTCATATTCAAAATTTATGTATCTTAGATGGAAAATCGTGAAGTCCAACAAATTCCAAATTATATGAAGATAACTTTGATGGCGCTTTTCGATACAATAAATGATATTGCATCTATCTTTTCAACACAAAAGGGATTAGATATTCTTCCACAACTAAAACAAGTGGTAAGACATTCTTCTCTAGAACACTTCAGTTTCTTTTTTTATTTTTTATTGTCAAATACTTATAATGCAATATTCTTTTTATTTATTATTATAGTGGGGAGATCAGTGTAGAGCATATTTAGTTGAGGCAATATGGTATTAGATAGACTCCCACCTTCAATGAGCATCTAGAAAATGCTTGGTTAACGATGTCTCATATGCCTCTAACTTCCATATTGTTTAAGTGAAAAATTTATCAAGAAGCACTAAATAGTCTCAAGTTCTATCCTAATGTTGCTCGATTTTCATCGATCATTGCTCGATTGTATGATGACTTGGCAACATCAAGTATAAAATTTATGTTGACTATTATATATATTCACAACTACATCAATTAACAAACTATGATCAATGGGCAACAATACTTTTTTATTTTTTTGGTTTTTGATGCAAGATGAGCTTCAAAGGGGTGATGTACCAAAATCAATTCAATGTCATATGAATGAGACAAATGTTTGAGAACCTATTGCACGAGATCATATGAGATATTTAATCAAAAGCTATTGGAAACTATTGAATGGTGAATATTTTTCTAATTTCAACTTGGAGGAGTCTTTCAAACGATATATGCTAAATTTTCCTAGAATGACACAATGCATATATCAAAATGGAGATGGATATGGAAAGCTGATCATGACACTAAGGATAGAATCATCTCTTTGCTGATTAATCCCATTCCACTATGAATTAAAAACTTACCATGCTTTCTTGAATTTAATGTTTTATATAATTTGATGAAGATCCTTATCTTCTTCAAGCCATCCATCTCTAAAATTCATGTAATAGCATATTATTATTATAATAATTGGAACAAGTATATATATATATGATATATATATATATATATATATATATATATATATATATATATATATATATATATATCTATCTATCTATCTATATGTGAGTGTGTGAAATTCTTGCATTCAACGTATTTTACTTGTTGGCGTGTTTGCTACTTTGGGATTGAGTTGTCAACTCAACCAAAAAGTTTGTTTGGTCATGTTAGAATGGATTTATTATTCATCTAAGAAAGTTAGTGTAAAATTTTTGTTTTCATGATAATAAATAATAATAATTAACGAATTTTTACTAATTTTTTCAAGTATTTAATATTGATTTCTCTAAATTTTGAATGATGAAAAAACACATGTCCAATAATTTTTAAATAATTTTGTTAATGCTTAGAAAAGGACTTATTATAATATATTTCAACCAAATCTGCAGTTTATATTAGATGTAACATTGGACAATTTTACTAAACTTACTTTTTTTACATCCAACAAATATTTCCACCAAAATGGTCTATTCATCTACCATGATTTTAGTTGCTTATGTCTCTCTTTTGTTCTATCCCTTGTTTTTTTTTTTTTTTTTGAATAAGAATTCATATTTTTGGCATCCACTTTGGATAGAAAAGATAACAAGATTCAACATTGATATGGCACTAAAATACTACTAGTGAAACAATCTTGATGTTAAATGTAAGCGATCCTAAGTTGAAAATGAGATCAAGCACTTAAAATATCATTGGAAACTTTGGGATATCAATTAAATCCCTAAATAGTTCTTAAGTATGGAGTGTTTAAGATCAAATCGAGCATCTTGGCATTTAAGCCCAAGATCTCTTGATTCGACTTCATTTGAGCATTCAAACACACAAAATACATCATGATCAGGAATCATCATGAGCCATCCGATGAAGTGGTTTGATTTTGCATGTATTTACGAAAATGTCTTCTCTCTAATCTATAAATAGTCCTCATTCACATGAGGGGAAGCTATAGAAGAGAGAGCTCTAAAAAAATCCTCCAAGCATAACCATGCTACCACTGATGGTCGCCGACCACCTCTACCGACCCGTCAAATTTGTACATAATCTCAGCCTCATCACCGCCGATCACTATCATGGCATTGCCGTCAACCTCGCCGGTCATTACCGCCGGTCAAATACATCATTCTGATCATCCGCCGTTGACCATCATCTCCACCCAATGCGTTTTAACTCTAATTTCAATCCCGAAAATTTCATTTTAATTTGGCTTATATTTTGGTTTAATTAATGAAATTTGATTTTTACTAAAACTTAAATTAAGCTCAAAATACTTAGTAAAATTTAGAGATTTTGGTTTGTTAGATTCCTCTGGAAGGGGAATCAATGAGCCATTGTTTGCAATTTTTGGCTAAATATTTCATTTTTTATGAATTTATAAAGTTTTAGGTGATTTAAATTAATTTTTTTATATAAAAGAAATGGCGTGACCTTTGGGGAAGGGAAAATGACGCTCGCTCTAGTCCATTCGATCGTGATCGGATGGTTCGTCACGCATGATGGAGAGGCGACGATGGCGCGATCGAGCCGTCGATGTATGGACCGCGCATCGATAGTCCATCACATTGGGTGATCCAAGGCCTTGATCGTGATCCACGCGTTGCGGGCCGTCCGATCATGTGAACCGCGATCGGACGGTCGGATCGCATCAGCGTCAAGGCGGTCGCGATCCACACATCGCGATCTCGCACTCGGACTCACTAGCCCATAGGCCGATGAATAGTGTTTTCAAGCTATGGTGATTTAAAAGATCACGGTATTATAATCACTTTTAAATTAAATTTTGATTGCATCCGGTTGGTATGGCATGATTATCTTGCAACCCTTCATATATTTTTGAAATAATTAAAGTTAGTATGGCTTGATAAAATTATGCAACCCTCTAGATTTTGAATAACTCAAATACTTAATGTTAAATCTAAGCCTCAATATTATGATAGTGAGTCAGAGACTCAAAGTTAATGTTCGCTACTATTTAGTTATAACTTATATCAATTTGTTTACAAAAATGTTGCTAAGTCTTTTAGTTCTTTTGTTGTTGACTTATAATTCGCTTAGCATGTTATTTAGTTTTTGCTATTGTTGTTTTTTGAGGCTACGATGTTGTTATGTTCTTAGTTGGTTCTCTTTTGTTATTCTACCGTCATTTGGTTTCATTTAACTATTGCTTTTGCTTTCATTTATTCTTACTTGATTCTCTTTGCAATTGTTTAGATGTTAGTTGGATATTTACTTCTTTATTATGTTGTAACTTGATTCTTAATTGTTGTTGTACTACCATTCGGTTTTCTTTTGATGTTGATTTATTATTTTGGTGTTCTTTTGATTCTCTTTTATTGTTTACACTTGACATGTTCTACTGATTTGATTCTTCTATGGTGTTGATTATTGAATTACAATATGTTTGCATTAGATTGGATTGCAGGTTTGTTATTTTCAGTTATACTTTTTTGTTTCATTATTTCAAATATTTTCTTAGATTTAACTGATACTATTTGATTAGTTACTTTTCAAAAATTGAATATACAGCCTACAAGTTATATTTTTTATTGAATGGGTTTTTTTTTTTATGTTTATATGAGATTGAAAAGCATCAAAGAAATCAGTATAAGTTTGATATATCAATAATTATATATTTTTTGTTTATATTTAAGAATTTAAATTATAATATTTGGAGATCAATAACAATTAATTATTTTGATATTCTTTGTAGTGCATTCATTTTAAGAAATTCAAAATTTTTTACAAAATTTTAGAACTAATTCAAGTAGAGCAGAGATCATTTCAAACATTTCAAATCAAATATGAACTTTACATTAACGAGCCTTTCGAACACAAGATTGAATACTTTATACTTTTAATAACAACAACTAAGATCACTTGTGCACATTTACACTACATACAACTAGAGAACATAAATATTTTTGTCACAAATATAAATAGAGAAATACATGGAGCCTTGCTTAATAAGATTACATAAATTATTTTTTAGGGTGAAGTTACAAATATATTTCATTCAGTTTAATAAAAGAACCAAGGAGAATAATTTAAGAATTTGGACTATAACAAAATATTTTATGAGGCAATAACATTAACATGAGACAACTTCACTTGGTGATATTGGTGAACGGCTATGATTAGAATTTAAAGGAGTCATTGATTATTGTAATGCCTAATTTTCACACCATATTGAAAGCACAATATAATAATTCAAAATAATTATAAAAATTTTATCATTACTTTATATAATTATATTTTAATATAAAGTTATACTAAAACGTCATGAGTTAAATACTATGACTAACATGAACCATGTTATATATGATGAGTTTAATTTGTTGAAAATATTAAGATACATACAAAATTTGTTTGAAGTTTTTTTATATTGGTATATTTAGAGTGTAAATTAAATAAAGTTACAAGTATGAAAGTTATTGAGTGTTTTATAAACCTTTCATAACATATATAGATATAAAACGAAAATGTTTTCTTCAAATTACTAAGTGATAACCAATAAGTCCATATCTAGAAACTTGGTTTTTATAAGATTATATAATTTATATTTATAATTAAAATTACTAATATTATTATTAATAAATAATAATAATTTTTATTATTACATAAGTGCAGCTAATGCATTGCTACCTAACGAGAGCATGAAATTTAGCATGAATGGAACACATGGAGTACTAGCTTGGTGGTAATGGAATAAATAACAAAGAAATAACTTAGGAAAGACTCCTCCAAAAAATAAGTTTGGAAAAAGAAGATTGAGTGCTAGCTAGAAGAGTGAAGAAGAAAACAGGGCTATTGTTTCATTTTATTAAGCTTATAATGAATTTTTTTTATAAATTTTACTCTCCAAGAGATAGGATAATCCTATTATCTTATAATCCCTAATTTCTTTCATATATGATATTTTAAAAGAATAAATATTTTAAAGAATGATCTCTTCTTTAAATTTAAATAAAGTTTTATGTTATATACCCATTACATGTTAATATTTCATAAAATCTTGATTTAATTTATATTATATTTCATCATCATAATGAAGTGTTTTTATAAAATAAGTAAATTGAGATATGATCTAGCATATCATTAAGCCTAAGTTTGAAGAACCTACACTTGATGATAATCTTATTGATAGCCCTACTATTATAGTGCACATCTTTCATGACATATCCTTCTTAGGGTCAATAAAATTAAGGCAACATATGGACTAAGGATAAAGCATTTTAAGGAGTTCATCAACTTCCTTTATTATTTTAACATGTTTAAAGTGGTATATCCTATCGAATGGGAGATTTGATAATTGCAAAGTAGAACTTAAATTAATGACATTCTATCCACCTCACGAGGGAAGCTCATTGAAAAGTCATTTGGGTAGACATCTGAATACTCAACTAGTAAATTGGTGATTATAGCAAGTATGCGGACCTCAATGGAGTCAGGTGTCTCCTCTTTTAAATAAATAAAAAATTTAAAATTGACATGTCAAATGTTCTTCATAAAAATGACTAAATCTAACTCCTTTAAATGTAATATCAAAATGTAAAGTAAACTTAATGGGTAGATGATCAATCGAAAGAAGACATGGCCACATAATAGGTAGTTAGTGTCCTAATCAACTAAATATTATACCCCTTCTTCTTTATATATCTACGATGAATATCATAAGTATACTTGTATGAAGATTTGAGGTAATCCTTTAAGATTTTGTATGATAAATTTTGATAGTATTACCATGATATTTGAATATATAAATGTTCCTCCATTAATAGCCTATGGCATTCATTTTAAAAAATTAAAATCATTCTAACAATATATGGCTTATATCCATAAGGAGTATATCACACTAAATATGATCTTTGGTAACTCCCAATTTTATAAGCATCATATATATAATAGTGGTTGGGAGTGATGTGTGGTTCTCTTGAAGGTGATTTGGATGTGATTCAAATTTTAAAATTTTTTATTATTGTATAATTAGAAATAACATTCATACCTCATCAATTATTATTTTACATCTTATATCTTTAAATATAATAAATATATTAGCAATATTCCTCTTCCAGTCTTCATGTTCATTCTTTTAAGCTAATAAATATTTCACTTCTGTGAGTCTTTAAGATTATTTAACTTATGATAAATAGTAAGGTGTCATTAATAATATACTATATATTCTCATCCTCGGATAATCTCCTCCTCTAAAATTTTGCTTTATACTATTATTAAATATGTCCTTTTAATGATACTTAAAACATATAATCTCTTTATTATTTGTGAGGTGAACTTTAGAATAGGTTTAATGCCTTATGATGAAGATTGGAGATTAGATCTAATCATAGACATATAGATAGAAATATGATAGATTATGAAGTGATGTATAAAAACTTTTATTTCCCAATGAATTGAGCATAATAGAATGCATCTTATAGATTTGAAGGATATGCAACTTTACATCTTTCCAAATATCCATACTATAATGTCTATTGTAAATTTGCTAAGTTATCATCAATCAATATCCATACACCTAATCCTCATTACAAGATCATCAAAAGTATCTAGTTCTCTGGCTTACATACTTTCTTGCTTAAGAATCATGAATCATTTTATCATGATGCCTTGAATTATGTTTTGATCTTAGTAATTCTTCTATCTCTACTTTAGTGAGAATTAATTATCTTAATCTCTCTTCTCTTGCATATACCTTTAATAAAAAATTTTTGCATGACAAATTATTTTCTCCTAGATAAAGTTATTCATTAAGAATCATTCATCTAATATCACTCAAGAACTCATCTATTTGACAAAACTATTCTAGAAATTTGTTAAGGTTGTAAACACCAGCAAAATTTGGGGCTTTTTTCTTACTTGTATTAGTTGGATCATTATAATCCTTCTCATTCATTTAGATTTTTTTCATCTCTAAACACATTTATATTCTTAAGAGTGGTTGTAAGGGGATAATATTTTCCTAGTATATTATTTCTTGGATAGATGAGTTGGTAAAGGGTTAAATGGACATTTTACTATCTAAGATTTAATTATTTAACATAAGTCATCATGATATCTAGAATCATTTACATTTTATCACTATGTCCATCCAATATAATTTGCACTTGGTCTAACCTTAACTCATGATCATTTTTATTAACACTAATATTTTTTATTACATTGTATAAACCCTTATATTATTTCATGGTTTTTATTTTTGGTTGCATGTTATTTTATTTGCTTTGTTGTGTACGAATAACGCAATTTATGCAAGTAGTTAATTTAAATAAGATGTAAGTAAAGTGACATGTGCTTTAAACAATATGATAAAATACATAAAGAATAAACATGTAAGGTTCAACCAACCCAAAGTAAGCAAGGAACATTTTAAAGCGATTATTACTAATGATGAATATATAAAGTAAATTTGGCTAAGTTTAAAATTGATTTAAGCAAACTGAATTAATTAAGTGATAAAAGTGAAAGCAATTAATGTGTGAATGGTAGAACTCATAAACCATTGAATCAAGTCTCTCTAGGTTAAATTTATACAAATCAGTATGATCTTAACACAAAATCTTTATAAAATGGCCAATAAATATAACAATACTAATGCTTAGTCATGAATATATAATTCATTAGAAGTAGAAATAGTAGAAAATGAAAAGTTACCCATTGTTAAATAAAAATTATTATTTTGCAAGTGATCCCTCTAATGTGTTGCCTTCTTATCACCTAAGTTTCAACTAGAAAACCAAAACTAATGGAGCCTTGGTTTTGGAAATTAACAAGGAGGTCTACTTTAATGAAAGTCCTAATAATAAGTTTTTTAGTTGTGTGGGGGTGTGGTCTTTAAAAGGTGGAGATTTGTCATTAATATGAAAATCATATACTCTAGAATCCATGGTTGAAATTTAAAACTTAAGGTAAAGTAAATGATTAGGTTCAAACTTTGGACACACTGAGAGAGGCTTATGGGATGTTTATAAATATGATATAAAGTTTATGGAAGTTTTTCAAGTGATCAAGAGATAGGAAAGTATGGCAAACTAAAAATTAGGCCAAGTTTAACCAGTTTGGTTGTGGATATTGGCTTGGTTTCTCCCACTGTCCATTGATGAGGAGAAGAGCAGGGTGATTAAAGTTGGCAAAGGATAAAGTAGATGTAAAGAGAATGTAGATTCATACATAAAATTAAAATTAAAATGAAAAAAGTGCTCTTAGGAAATAGCTAGGCTCTCACCACCAAGCCCAAGAAAAATATTTTATTGAAAAGCTTCCAATTTTTTTTTTAAATTGTTAACTATTTTTAATACTACTTAACCCATGTTAATGTAAGTTTGTATACGTTTTCTTATATTAAATTTATAAAAGGTATAAAAGGTATAAAAGGTGATTCCATACTTTAAGAGGTTAGTTGAGTGGTTACAAAGAGAGAGAGAGAGAGAGGATGTTATCCTTTTATTTCATGTGTTGTAGTCAAGTCGCTTTTGGAATGTCTAAAAAATGCTTGTTGACTTATTAGCCACACCTTAACTCTTTGAATAATTAATATGACTCTTATTCATTCTTCTCCATTTGAAAATAAAAAATCAATGACATTTTTTATTAATTCCATCAAACTTGGCTTTAGAAACTTGCTTTCTTCTAAAATGGCTTCTTATTTTATGTGAACTAGTTGTGACTCTTAATTCATGAAATTTTTAATGTCTACATTATGATCATAATCACTATATATTGTCATAGACCTTATAATAATATTATGATCCACTATATCACATATCTTATGGGTATCCCAATATCCCCTCTAATGAAGTGCAACCAAACTAATTGGCCACTATCATTTGACTTTCATCATTCATTAACTATAATAATCTAATCCCTATCATTATCAGATCCTTTAGTCATTGGCATTCAATTCCCATTTTCTTAATCATTTGGTCTCCTCTCTTATTAAGAGATTGACCAAAACCTATTACATGTAGCTTGTTAAGCACATTGGTTCGATTAAAGCCCTAGCTTCACATATATTTTATGATTCAAACCAAAATTTTAATTAAACAAAATTATAAAGGTTGAATATGCATTTTGATTTAAGGTTTTTTAAACCAAAATTGTTCATAAAGAACTTAACTAAAGAAATTAATTTATAATTGAATTTAAGTTTTAGTGACTCAAACTCATTCATTATTGAATAAAATTGAGAAAATATTAAGTATTTTATAACAAGTGCACCATTAACTTTGTGAAATGAAAAAGCTTGTAATCAAAAATAAAACCATGATCATTAAATTAAAGGAAGAGTTTATAGCCAACAGATAGTCTTAAGTATGCTCAAAGTCATCACCTTTCAATAATGTGTTATTATCATGGTCTAAAAAACTGAACCAAATCAATAAATTCAACAATGATCCAGTTCGTTGTTTAGTTTATTAAACTAATAATATTGTTATAGCTAAGAACCATGTAATAATAATTATACTCGAGGGTCAAAATAGTGAATTAGTAAACTGTTGAAAATTTTATTGAGCTACCCAATTCTTATTATTTATTTTTAATTGGATTGTAAAACTTTAATTTAGATTTAAAATTTTAATAATAAATTAAATATTACAAATAAGAGAACCAAAGTTTTCCTAAAAGTATTACGCTTTGTGTCCTCCTTTGGTCACCCCTTTGTAATTCATAGACTTTTGTTTGCTTTTTAGTGGCTTTAGCCTTTGTCACTTTGCAAGTTTGCTTTGTCAAAGATGCAAGATGGGCAACATAAGTTAGCAATTAGCCTTGTAATTCTTAGTGTTTCTCTCTCTCTCTCTCTTTGTCTCTCTCTCTCTCTCTCTCTCTCTCTCTCTTAAAAGGATTGTCTTTTACTTCCTATTTTCTAACTTTTCTTTCTTATTTTTTCTATATGTTAAGTTTCATTTTCTTATGAATTAAGCTATGAGGTATATATGATGGGTACTAAAAGAGAGGTGCATAAATTCTACAATTATCTTTTTATCTAATGAATGTTAAGATTTTGTGGATTAAGTTGTTCAAACATATCTTCTTTTGCCATTAGATATTATGAGAGGGTTTTATTTTTATGAGATTTATTAGATGTAAAAAATCAACTAGGAGTTCTAAAATTGGTGATTATTCTCTATAATTGCTTCATTTAGCTTCAAATTAAGATTACGTAGTTAGTCAAATGATCAAATATCAATTTCCATCTAATTCATCATTAATCAAGTAATTTTCATTGAGGCTAGAAGCAAACAACCTTTACACCTATTCAAAATGATCAAACAAAGAGAGAGAGAGGTCAATGATGTGGAATAATGATCCTATTTTCGATTTGCATATAGTTTTATTAATATTAGTGGGTTTGTGAGTAGTGGAACATTCATAAGATGAGGTTGGCATTTGTTACATGCATAAAATTATCATTAAGAAAAATTTTCATTCTTAAAATCATCAGGCATATCTCAATTATTTTATTCCAGCTTTATAAAATTTTTATTTTTTAATTAAAATTCCATCAAAGTAAATTCATATATAACTTATTTGGCATATGTCACATATTTGCATTATTATTACATTATTCTAAAAATAATTAAATAATTTTATTATTTATTACATCATTCTATTCAACTTTGATTAAGTCTCTAAGTCTTAAATTGTTGTATTTTGATTTAAAGTTTTATTCTATTTCTAGAATCTTCATCACTATACATTCACATAGAATCAACACAAGCACTTCAAATATAAAAGAATTATCTATAATACAAACTTAAAAATAGTGGATAAAACATGGTCATCAAAAGTTTACCAAGCATCTATTCAAATATTTGTGTAATTACTAGGTTGGTAGTAAGCACATACTTATTATTATAAAAATTCATTAAATATTTTAAAATATACTTTAATTAATTTATTTAGGAATAAATTTACCCTTTATCTTTTGTTGTTAGTGGTGATCTTTGAGAGTGCCTAGCCACATTGATTGCATTGATGTAAGATTCACCCTTCCGTGTTCATCTCTATTTCCTTTCTTGCTCCCCTTGGGATCCCACAAGCTAATAACAAGTACATCTTATGACTCCAAAAAACATTTATAAAAAGAAAAGTCATAACTTTTTCAATGCTCCTCACTTTCGAGTGCTAAGCCACCTTTCCTGTTGGCCATGCTTAAGGGGTTTTAGCAATTTATACAAATTTTATTAGTAGCACCTACCAGCAAATTTATTGTAACTACACATTCACAATTCACATCATTGTGACCTCACAACATTAGCCCCTTTTAAGCATGACCACAAACAAAAATACTATTAGTCTAATCTTAAATAAAATTCTATAACATAACTAACTCGATATCATAGAACTAGCTTAATGCAAACATCAAATTAAAACATCACAAAACATCACATCAAAGCATCACATTAGTCAAAATAATACATCTCTAACATAATATCCTAAGGGTCGTGTTGCTAGAAAATAATCTAGTGTGTCTTAGGTTGTGTGAGTGTTTACCTAGTTTCAATCTATGTTTCAATTTTCTAAGTTTTGAGCAAATGTTCAATTTAACTAGAGTGGTTTCTACTTTAAGTCATTAATGATTAGTGATTCTAATTGAATTGTATTTGAATTTTATTAGATTTAGATTTCAATTATTTAAAGAAATTTTAAGAATGTACAAAGACAAGTGGGGCCCACCATATGGTTGAACCCAATCACCTAATCATCCTAAGTATTATGAAGTACATACAGCACCAAAATTTTGAAGATATTTTATAACACCTGGAAACTTACATACCAAAAGTTTAAGTAGATTTTACAAATTTTATAACTATTTAATTATTTTTTAGGATTTTATGTTAAATTTCTCAAAAGAGTTCCAATAATTTTATTTAAATTCTTACCATTTGGGAAATATATTGGATCATTCTTGAGTATTTTTAGTGATTTATTTTCATGTTGGGAGTCAAGATCCAAACCCATTGATCAAACGGTCAAGAGCTTGTCCTCCACCTCCCCGCTTGTAAACCGAGACCGTCCACTTAATTGGCCAGAATCCCATTATTCAAGTTCTCATAATTTTCAAAAAGGATATAATTCATGAATGTAACTGATCCAATAGATGCATTTTCCTATGTTTGATATTCACTTTATAAAGTATCAAAATCAGAACATATAAATAAGTCATTGAAGTTATTCTAAGATGCACCGACACGAACATAAAATGACACAAACACAATACAACATGAAAACAAGACACTTCGCTTTGAAAATATATGACATGGACACACTTGTGACATGATATTATAAATTTTATAAATTTTAAGTAATATATAATAAGAAGATTTACATACATACCACACAATTCTTATGCATTTATATAAAGGAAGATTTATATACATACCACTCAATTCTCATGTATTTATATATCTAACACCTAAAGTTCAATATTTACTTATTTAATAATTTCTTATACTTAAAAAGTGCATTTCACTTTTAAAAATTGAGTGATGATGATATTTTTGATGTGATATTCAATATTAGGATTTTATATATGTAAATATTATAGTTTATGTGCTAGATATGTAAATACATAAGAATTGTGTGGTATGTATTTAAATCTCCTTATATATATAACACCTAAAATTAGAGATTTATTTATCTAACAATTTTTCTATGCTTAAAAGGTGCATTTAATTTTTAAAAAGTAATCGATGATGATATTTTTTATGTTATATTGAAGATTGAGATGTTATATATGTAAAAATTGAAGTTTAGGTGTTAGATATGTAGATACATAAGAATTGTGTGGCATGTATGTAAATCTCCCATAATAGTATAATAATTATATAAATTGTATAAATATTAAATAAGTCAAAAAATATTAATATTATAAGATCAAAAAATATTGAAAATTAATAATGAAAAAAATAAATCAAAGCATGATATATTATTTTAAATTATGGTGGTAGTTAAAAAAATAGTAATTTTGGAGAATTTTTTTCTCTTTATGTCAGTGTTAGATGGACAAGTTTAATCTTTCATTGGTGGTAATGGTCTTTTATCTTATAAGAAAAAAATTGAAGTTCTAGGCATTATTTTGACATATGATGGATTTATTCTTATGACCTTGAAATTATCTTTTAAAATCATAATTTTCTTATAAAAATTAAGTAATGATGTGTATTTTATGGGGCCATTATTTAATGAAATTAATTATAACTACTAGAAGTTAGCATTTAATACACTAAAACTCTACCCTTATAATAGGAGCCAATGCCTTATCACAAATTATGGGGCCATGTGTAATGATGATGTGAGATAGAAATCTTTAGAGTTTGGAATTTTCTAATATTGAACATTTAGGTCCTTTATTAAGGGTGATTAAACTTTAAGCTATTAGGATTTCAATGAAATTATCATATAAAAGCCTAGTTAAAATATACCACACTAAGCCTAACATGAAATTACTTTATTATTTTTTATGTATATCTTTGTATGTGATTAGTATTATTGATTTATTACTCCAGGATTAAATAAAAATATTCAAGCATATCTATAAAAATAAAATCTGAGTGATAGCACCCTCCATGAATATAATGAAAACCCGAGCTTGGTACCGACTCTATTGATGGCCAAGCTTAATCTTTCATTCATCACCCGATCAAATCCTTATATGAAAATAACACACTATGAATAATTCCAAATAACCATCATGAAACAAAGATACATTCATATAATTTGATAATTTCATTGAAATCCTAACAACTTAAAGTTTAATCACCCTTAATAAAGGACTTGAATGTTCAACATTAGAAAATTCCAAACTCTAAAAGCCTAGTTAAGACATTCCACAATTCCACTATTCATGAATTATGAGAATTGCACTATTATGGCAGTTCAAGCAATGCTTTCTATTTTAGCACTCATAACAGTCTTTTTGCTAAACATCTTTCGATGCCCAATTTGGTCTACAAATACATGGATATGAATGAGAAAACTTCATCATAATACCAAAAACTAAAAGTGCTATCCTCCCTAACCATTAATGTAAATTTCCTTTGGGATTGTGAGCCAAATAAATTATTTAAAATCATAATTTCAACTTTTGCTAGATTCAACACATCAATCAATGCAAAAAATCAATAAAACTAGAATAATATGTGAGAGAGAAAAATAATATATTGAATAATTTTTTGGATTTATGCATTGAACAAATGGATAATGAACATGACTAAGCATAAAAATAATTTAATGAAATATCTTCCAAATAAGGCATTGGCCCCATAATTTGTGATAAGGCATTGGCTTCTATTATAAGGGTGGAGATTTAATGTATTAAATAATAACTTCTAGTAGTTATAATTAATTTCAATAATTAATGGCCCCATAAAATACAAATCATTACTTAATTTTTTATAAGAAAATTATGATTTTAAAAGATATTTTCAAGGTCATAGGATTAAATCCATCATATGTCAAAATAATGATCAGAAGTTCAATCTTCATGATAAGTGTTTAGTGGAATGATTCATATGTATTTAAAATGTTAATTAATGTCATTCAAGGTAAACATACATGCAAATATTCACATGAAACAAGCTTTATGAAACCTTTTGGGGATTATATGTTGCTTAATTTAAAATCTCATTGACTTCGTAAATGCTTACAAGAGTTTAACTCTTATGTGTATCATTACACAATCTCTTATTCAACTCAAGTGTCTTGAGATATGTAAATGCTTGCATAAAGTAAGCCTCCATATGTCATTTTGCTTGGCTCAAATGTGTGAGATGTATACTTGTTTGAGATGATTTCTTTCTTTTTCTTAAATGTCTCTAAGTAACTTCACACTTCTTTTTATTAGCTTGGAATTTATGCAAGCTCTCAAAAAAAATAATGGCAATTAGAAATAAAATAATCAAACTCATATCTCATATAACAGATGTATACTTTTCTTATGACAAATGATTGAAAGGACCAAACTTGTATCCTTTAGAACAGATTTAAACTTGTTGTGTGACAAATGTTAAAAAAGATCAAACTCATTTCTAACTTAAGACAACAGTGCACTTGAATGCATAAATCTAAATTATCCAAAAATTATTTCCATGATTTCTGAAATAAAGATACATTCATTAATTTGATAATTTCATTACACATTTCATTAAATTATCTCCATGCTTAGTCATGCTCATTATCCATCTGTTCAATGCATAAATCTAAATTATCCAAAATTATTCAATATATTAATTTTCTCTCTCCTATTATCCTAGTCTTCTTGAATGCCTACCTAAGTAGTTAAGGGAGTTATTGACTAATCTAAGTAGGTGATTAAGAAAGTATATACCTAGCATTGAGTTTAAAAGTGTGAGACCACCCTCTATAAGTGAGCTATGATTGCTATTATTCAAACTTGATATTATTGGACATAGAAAAGCGTTTTTGAGAAGTTGTTAATGTCAGTAATAAAAACCAACAAGAAGAATATGAGAAAACTAGTGGTGTTACTAAAAGAAGTACCAGGGAAAAAAAAACTTGAGCAAGAAATAATGGAGAATCAATTAGCGAGTAATGAGAAGAAGAAAACAATGAATGCCTTGTTATAACTATTTATGATTCATTATCTCTCTCAAGTAACAAGCTCACATTTAGTGGCTAAAAGAATGACAAACCAAAAAAAAAATGTAGAAAGTATGCTCTCCATCATTTTGTACCATATGTCATTGAGCTAGCTATAATATATATTTCGCTCTTTAGAGACTTTAACGAATAAAATACCTTGTAATATACCACTTTATTATTCCTCAAGCATTAATCGAAGTCTTCAAACCAAAATTGCTTATTTTCAACTTCATGTTTTGGGTATATTTAGTTGTCTATTCATATTGCAATGCATTTTGAACAACTATTTCAACCATTGATGATAAGAGTGTGTGATTGTTCTTCCTTTGATCTCATTTGGTGGTCGATTGCTTTAAGCTTGTCTATTGACCAATCATGAATAGACTCTCTAATAGTTTTAAGAGAAAGAAATTCTTACATTGGAAGAATGACAATGGATAGCCAACCAATTCATTGAGGAAGCCTGCCAATTCAATAAGGGGACTCGCCAAGAGAAATTATCTTACACAACAATTGTAGTTTAGCTATAGCACCCAAGAGGGAGGGTGAATTGTGTTTTAAAAATAAATTTCAGAAAAATATAATTTTATCTTTTATAGAAGATTTAAATATTTAATTAGAATACTTTAGTGAAATAAAGCAATAGAAAAAGCAATAAGAGAAAAATATATTACTTGATAAAGAGGTGTGAATAAGTCCATCAAAATTTCTATTCCAAAAGAAGGTACTAAATCATATATGCTCACGACATCAATGAGCTCAAATTAATATTCTAAAAATTATTTAGACATCAATAACTTTTAAAATATTACAAACAAAAGTAAGTTAAAATTATTTGATGCAATATAAATTATCAAAATATAAATTTAATTCTATAGTTAGTTAATATTTATAAACTTTCAACTGAATTAAATTTAAACTTAATATTTAGCACAAATTTTACTTAAAACCATGTCCATTTGGGCAGTTTAAGTGATTCAATTAAGTTTGCGGGATCATTATATCTTTGTCCATATTAATCATGATATCTACTTGTTATGCTTGGCTTGATGTATTTGGCTAAATCCATTTTGATCAAACTAATTAAACTCTGATTGGTTAGAATCACTTAATTCAAGTTATTTTCTTAACCTTTGATCCAACACAACCTTGATGGATCATAGATTTAATTAGTACTTGATTTGGATTTTAATATTAATCAAGGCAACCAAGAGATTTTAGATATACCTTAATTGCATTTAAAATTTTGTTTAGATATTTTGTTCCATTAAAATCTTAAGCAATTATTATTAGGTTAATGAATTGTTTGAATTAATTTGATTTTAAATTAATTTTAATTGGACTATCTAGTCAAAGCTGATTGGACCAAACCTAAACTTGATCCAAGAGACTTCAAAATTGTTCGGGATCACATTTGACTCCAAAGAATGCCATTTATGAGATCTATTTTGACTTTATGAGATGAAAGGATTATTTTGGTAAGTTAGAAAATTTTTGAACAATTTATTCAAATTGTTCAACCTAAGTCTAGTGATAGGTTTAGTGTGAAGGTTATAATCTTATTTGATTTATTGCTTACCTCTTATCACCTCGAAATGAAGCAGAGAAATATAACAGACTAATAGAGGAAAACGGAGGAGAACAAAGTGTTGTTTTTGGTGATATTGAAAGGGTGCTAATTTTGCAAATATGAAAGTTTATGTGCTAAGTATGTAAATACTACAGGTTTAGGTGATATATATGTATGTGTGTAAAAATTCCTTAATTTTTTATATTTATTTACACAATTTTTTAACATCTACTTAATATCAAAGTAACAGTATGTAAATTATTTTATTTTAAATAAATTAGTAATATTTTTATATTATTTTAAGATCAAATTATTTATAAATAAATAAATTATTTTAAACATTAAATATATGAATATATCAAAGTTAATGATTTATATAAATCATTTTTTTAAACTAAATAGTTGGTTAAAGTGATGAGACTGCTAATGGCACACTTGGGAGACATTCTTATCAAATTGAGGTAATTGTTGGGACAAAATTCGCCTTAGCCTATTGATAGTCCTCTATTCCAGAAAGTAAGATATTGTGGAGCAATGTAATTTATATTGTTTATAAAAATTATCAATAAATTAAAAAAGATTACATATATATATCACACATTTTTAATATTTTTATATATCTAACATCTAAAATTTGATATATATATATATATATATATATATATATATACACACTACTTATCTATTCATAAAACTATAAATTTCACTTTAAAACTTAGTTATAATGATATTTTATATTATATTAAATATTTAGATATATATTAATAATAACATTTAGTTGTTAGATATGTAAAGGTATGCATGTAAATCCCCTAAATTAAAACCTAAATTAAAATAATATAAATAATTACTTTGAAAAAAATTAGACAGTCTGACAATCAATATTTATGATAGTAAAATTTAATTATAAATAACTTTAAGTTTACAAATTTATTATTAATAAGGTATATAAAAATCTTATAAATAATTCAACATCTAATAAATTGAGCGATTAAGTAAATAAAAACTATGATGTTCGTGTGAACTTAATGAATTTATAATCTTTACAGAATCATTTTCAAAATTTAGGAAGATGATAGGTACTAAAATAATTTGATAGTCCTATTACATTCATATGTCAACCTTTTCGACTATATTTAATTCTTCCATAAATTAGGTGTTAAGATATGCATAATTATGATTTTACATATATAATAAATAAAGTGTCCTCAAAAGGATTATTAACTGCTTGGCATAATAATAAGTTGTCTTTTACCCTAAATTTACCATATGAAAGCATTTTCATATTGCATGCCTTTTTAATTTAAACAACATGGTAAATAATTTTATCAAGAAGAGCATTTAAAGAGAAATTAAAAATAGTAAAAACTTCAACTGAGTTGTGAAGAATCCTAACAATGACGTCCATTTTATGAAAGAAAACTTATGGTAATTAAAACTACTCTTGATAAAATAACTCATGAATATTGCGCATCCTAAAAACAATGCTTCCTTCCAACCCACAAGGTGATATTACATATTACTATACAAATCGATGCAAATACTTTTTTCTACACAACATATTTCTTGATGTGTATTAATGAGATGCTACGACTTAATAATGTTTGATCATTTTTAGTCAACCAATTGGTTCAATGAATTTTATTTTCACAAAAAAAAAAGTGATAAGCAAAATCACCATTTTAAACACAATTTCAAATGACACATTTTTCAAAAAAAAATATTATAAACTTGTAATAATGCTATGATTATAATAATTTTAAATGCCTACAAATTAAGCTACTAAAAATAATAATTTAAATGACCAATCTGTTGCATTAATAGATAATGTAGCAATTATTGACAATTCTTATTCAAAAAAATATACACTACATCAATTATCGCTTTGGGCACTACATATCATTTAGGAATTCCTAGCCTTTATAGTGTGAACTTAATAAATTTAACTTTTTTCACTCTCACAAACCTTAAATCCTGAAAGGCTGAAACAAATAGCAAGGTTCAGCATTTCACATACTAAAAAAATTTGAGATATTAATATTTTCAAGATTTACTAAATCTGAATAAACAAGAATTAAAATCCTCTCCAAAATTGCATCAAATGATCAAAATCTCGATATTCTGTTCAATTAAACTATTAAGGTGCTTTTATGCACATAACATAAAGGCAAATAATATTTCTAAAAAATCCAACTTTTTGTCCAAATCCAGCTTTAGAGTGAAGTGGTGGTGAATAAATCACTGATTAATGCTATGTAATATGAATATCAGAGAGATTAATCTGCAATTACTCAAAATCATGTCTTTGGAGGAAGAATTCAAAGAAAAAAAAATCAAATGCTATACCACTGTTCTTGGGGAAATTGCAGTAAAACACAAGCCAATTTCAGATTCAGAAGCAAAAATTAGAAGGCAGAGATAGAAAAAAAATAAGCTCAGCTTATAAGTAAATTTGTAGTTCAAGGATTCCTCTTCAACCCCACCAATAATTTTTATAAAATCTCTAGTCGGAGTTCATCAATTTCATTATTGTTGCAATCGTTTATATGATCCCAATCACAACCCATCGAATCCCCAGAAAAATAGAATAGAAAAAGGTGAAAAAGATCAACTTGCTGCATTGCTGATAGAACTGAGTCCGTGAGAGGCAAGACCACGAGAGCCGAGAGGAGACCTCATAGAAGAGAATGAAGAGATTCAGAGTTTCAGTCTTTCAAACTATTGGGATTACCGGATTAGGGTTGCCTTGTGGATTGGCAGCCGAAATCCAAATGCATCGAGGTCACTAGGTCGAGACTTAGAGGAGACACTCAAAAGAGGCAAAGTGCCAAAGCGGCGGTGGCAGCCATGCGAGGCGAGGCGAGAAGCGGATGAAACGAGCGAAAAGTGGAAATTGGAAAATGAAGAGTCGAAGAGAAACCGCACTGGGATTGCCTTTTTTGGCTTTTAAGCTTTTACTTTACCGCTTCGTCGGCGTGGGCATGGTCCATGTCCACGCGATCGCAGTTCACGTGGCAGCGGCTCCACATTCTACAAAATTTTAGTCCAATCGATTTTTGGATTACAAAATTTCAGATCGGGTCCATAATCCAAAAACAGAATATAGCTCAAATTAAATCCGAAATCCAAAATAAAATTATAAAAGTGATCCAAATTAAAAATTTCAGTTCGATTTTAATTGGATAATCAGTTTAAAATGAATTATGCACAGCCCCATTAATAAGTTTAAGGAGTTATACACCAAAATGTGGCATTTGGTGTACTTCTCATATACACAATCCAGAATAAAGCACACCCTGAAGACTCAATATGTGAAGCTTATTTGAAATAAGAGACTATAATTTTTTTACTCCTACTATTTTGAGCCACATGAACTAAAGGATGATGCCGAAGGTGTTGAAGCTTCACAAAATGTGCTCTACATTTTTTTAATATTCTAGGAAAGTATTAGGTTGAAGCACTTCAAGATATTTGAATGATAAAGATCTCGTGACAATGATAGTCAATATTTTTATCAACTACAATGAAGTTCAACCTTTTTTCAAGATAAATTGTCAACTTGTGAGGTCCAATTTTTGGTTGTATCTCAAATATGATGCATATCTAATCATGTTAATTGATATTAACTTCAAGTTATTCTGAACTCGTTATAAGTGGATGATGATACTATAATTAATAAGAAGGTGAAAGAAAAATCCCATACATGGTTTAGACTACATGTAAGGAGTCTTAATTACGATCTAAAATTCTATTAAATTTATTTACTCCACTTTCATATAAAGCTTCACTTATTAGGTTCATGATTTGAGGAATGAAGTGAAGAACTAGGATATTCATTACCTTGCTTGGGGACCTATGTAAATTGTGAATATGTGATTGTTGTAAATTGCTATAGTTTTCACATAAGTTCTTAGTGAGGAAGAATAAAAATATATAACTCGTGTGTTCTTCAAAAGAATACACATCCAAATGTGAGATATATTACTATAGAGTTTTACAAGAAATTGTGCAGTTATATTATCCTAGATCAAATAAGATAAACTTCATTTTATTTGTTTGCCTTCTTCTTACAAGTAGTAAAATTTTATATAATATCTTCTTTCTTCAATACTTAGGATATACTTGTTCCATTTTTTTTATATACTATAGTTGCATACTATCTTTTTTACATTTCCTACAAATGTTGTATTTCTTTAACTTTTTCTATACAATGTAAATAACTATTCATTATTTTTCTTTAAGTTTAGTACTTTTTTTCTATCAAATCTAATTATTATAATATTTTGTTATATATTGCATTAGATGGTGGTAACGATGTCCTTCAGATCCATTATGAGCATTTTAGGAGAAAGAATAAGACTATTTCCCAACCTACTATTTAGACTACAACTATTATTATTATCAAAACCACTATTTCAATCTCAGCACCACAAACTATTGGACAAGCATGTATACTCACCTATCCCACTCTAGAGTCATGACCCACATCGTTCTACCCCTTTTAGCCATATGCAAGTCATACATGTTTGCTTTATGAGCCTCATGTTCAATCTCATTAATTTTGATGATAACAAATGTATGCTTGGATGTTATAATATATATTTTATATGTTTCAGATATACTAATTGCTAATTACATATATAATACATCTCACAATATGTTTGGAAAATGCAAATATTTAAGAATGAAAGATAGATCAAAATAGATACTTTGATTATCAACATACAATATTTTAGGTTATATGTATTTATAACTATCTTAGAGGTTCATAAGAGTTCATTGGCATGAATTAATTTGCTCACAACTTAACATTTTATTTTTATTTATTTTAAATTATTAGAATGAGATTAATTTATATAAATCTTTATCTAATTAACATTCAATGCTTCATACATATCATTTAAATTGTCAAAATAATAAATGATAATTAATTATAACTAACTAGTTTATATACTTAATTAAATTAAATATTTTAATTTAATGTTTGATTAAAATTGAATTTAATATGATTTTTCAAAAATTAGCTAATTTTAATAATGAATGTATGCTATATGCTTTGGATATATTAAGAGTCATATTTGATTATTTTTTACTTGTCCATGTGACTAGTTGATTTTTGGCTATTTGAATTCAATATTTATTTAATATAAATTATATTTTATTAAATATTATATTATTATATGATAAAATGATATTAGAATAATATAATTCTTTGAAATAATTCAAAATGACCTTCTTGCTTATAAATAGCCCTGATTTTCTTCATGAAACTGTTGTTCATTCAAATTTAAAATCTCTTTGGCAAATCTAAGCGAAAAATTATGAGATTTCTCTTCTAACGATTCTCCAAATATTACAAGATCAAATCTTTAGTTTAGAAGCTTCAACCTTTTCGACTAAGCAAGCTTTCTCAAATTACTTGTCTTTTTTTATGATCGATCTTAATCTTTTTTTAGTTGTTTATACTATTTTCACCATCTATTTGTTCTTTGAAATTATCTTACACAACCATCTGTAATTTAGCTATGGCACCCAAGAGGAAGGGTTAATTGGGTTTTAAAAATAACTTTAAAATCTAATTTTATCTTTTATAGAAGATTAAATATTTAATAAGAATACTTGTGAAATAAAGCAATAGAAAAAGCAATAAGAAAAATATATTACTTAATAAAAGAGGTGAATAAAGTCCATCAAAATTTCTATTCCAAAAGAAGGTACTAAATCATATATGCACATAACCTCAATGCTCAAATTAATATTCTAAAAATTATTTAGACATCAATAACTTTTAAAATATTACAAACAAAAGTAAGTTAAAATTATTTGATGCAATATAAATTATCAAAATATAAATTTTAATTATATATTTAGTTAATATTTATAAACTTTCAACTTAATTAAATTTAAACTTAATATTTAGCATTCACATTTAACTTAAAACCATGTCAATTTAGGCAATCAGAGTGTTCAAGTGATTCAATTAAGTTTGCAGGATCATTATATCTTTATCCATATTAATCATGATATCTACTTGTTATGCTTGGCTTGATGTATTTGTCTAAATCCATTTTGATCAAACCAATTAAACTCTAGTTGGTTATAACCACTTATTTCAAGTTGTTTTCTTAATCTTTGAGCCAACATAGCCTTGACGGATCATAGATTTAATGAGTACTTTATTTGGATTTTAATATTAATCAAGGCAACCAAGAGATTTTAGATACCTTAATTGCATTTAAAATTTTGTTTAGATAATTTTGTTCCATCAAAATCTTAAGCAAATATTATTAGGTTAATGAATTGTTTGAATTAATTTGATTTTAATTAAATTTGAATTGGACTATCTAGTTAAAGCTGATTGGACCATATCTAAACTTGATCCAAGAGACTTCAAAATAGTTCAGGATCACATTTGTCTCCAAAGAATGCCATTTATGAGATCAATTTTGACTTTATGAGATCAAAGGATTATTTTGGTAAGTTAAAAAACTTTTGAGCAATTTATTTAAATTGATCAACCTAAGTCTGGTGATAGGTTTAGTGTGAAGGTTATAATCTTATTTGATTTATTGCTTACCTCTTATCGCATGAAATGAAGCAAAGAAATATAACAGACTAATAGAGGAAAATGGAGGAGAACAGAGTGTTGTTTTTGGTGATATTTAAAGGGTGATTATTTTGTAAATATGAAAGTTTAGGTGCTAAGTATGTAAATACTACAGGCTTAAGTGATATATGTGTGTGTGTGTAAAAATTCCTTAATTTTTTATATTTATTTACACACTATTTTAACATCTAGTTAATATCAAAGTAAAAGTATGTAAATTATTTTATTTTAAATAAATTAGTAATAATTTTATATTATTTTAAGATCAAATTATTTATAAATAAATATATGATTTTAAACATTAAATATATGAATATATCAAAGTTAATGATTTATATAAATCATTTTTTTAAACTAAACAGTTGGTTAAAGTGATGAGACTAATGGCACACTTGGGAGACATTCTTATCAAATTGAGGTAATTGTTGGGACAAAATTTGACTTAGCCTATTGATAGTCCTCTATTCCGAAAGTAAGATATTATGGAGCAATGTAATTTATATTGTTTATAAAAATTATCAATAAATTAAAAAAAGATTACATATATATATACACACACACTACTTATTCATAAAACTATAAATTTCACTTTAAAACTTAGTTATAATGATATTTTATATTATATTAAAGATTTAGATATATATTAATAATAACATTTAGTTGTTAGATATGTAAATATATAAGAATTGTGTGGTATGCATGTAAATCCCCTAAATTAAAACATAAATTAAAATAATATAAAAAATTACTTTGAAAAAAATTAGACAGTCTGACAATCAATATTTATGATAGTAAAATTTAATTATAAATAACTTTAAGTTTACAAATTTATAATTAATAAGGTATATAAAAATCTTATAAATAATTCAACATCTAATAAATTCGATTAAGTAAATAAAACTATGATGTTTGTGGTGAACTTAATGAATTTATAATCTTTCTGAGAATCATTTTCAAAATTTAGGAAGATGATAGGTACTAAAATAATTTGATAGTCCTATTACATTCATATGTCAACCTTTTCGACTATATTTAATTCTTCCATAAATTAGGTGTTAAGATATGCATAATTATGATTTTTACATATATAATAAATAAAGTGCCCTGAAAAGGATTATTAACTGCTTGGCATAATAATAAGTTGTCTTTTACCCTAAATTTACCATATGAAAGCATTTTCATATTATGCCTTTTAATTTAAACAACATGGTAAATAATTTTATCAAGAAGAGCATTTAAAGAGAAATTAAAAATAGTAAAAACTTCAACTGAGTTGTGAAGAATCCTAACAATGACGTCCATTTTATGAAAAAAAAAACTTATGGTAATTAAAACTACTCTTGATAAAATAACTCATGAATATTGCGCATCCTAAAAACAATGCTTCCTTCCAACCCACAAGGTGATATTACATATTACTATACAAATCGATGCAAATACTTTTTTCTACACAACATATTTCTTGATGTGTATTAATTAGACGCTACGACTTAATAATGTTTGATCATTTTTAGTCAACCAATTGGTTCAATGAATTTTATTTTCACAAAAAAAAAGTGATAAGCAAAATCACCATCTAAAACACAATTTCAAATGAGACATTTTCCAAAAAAATATTATAAACTTGTAATAATGCTATGATTATAATAATTTTAAATGCCTACAAATTAAGCTATTAAAAATAATAATTTAAAGCAATCAATCATTAATAGATAATGTAGCAATTATTGACAATTCTTATTCAAAAAAATATACACTACATCAATTATCGCTTTGGGCACTACATATCATTTAGAATTCCTAGCCTTTATAGTGTGAACTTAATAAATTTAACGATTTTTTTTCACTCAAAACCTTAAATCCTGAAAGGCTGAAACAAATAGCAAGGTTAAGCATTTCACATACTAAAAATATTTGAGATATTAATATTTTCAAGATTTACTAAATCTGAATAAACAAGAATTAATAAATCCTCTCCAAAATTGCATCAAATGATCAAAAATCTCGATATTACTGTTGCTCAATTAAACTATTAAGGTGCTTTTATGCACATAACATAAAGGCAGAAAGAATATTTCTAAAAAATCCAACTTTTTGTCCAAATCCAGCTTTAGAGTGAAGAGGTGGAGAATAAATCGATTAATGCTATGTAATATGAATATCGAGATTAATCAATTACTCAAAATCATGTCTTTGGAGAGAATTCAAAGAAAAAAAAACAAATGCTATACCACGTTCTTGGGAAATTGCGGTAAACACAAGCCAATTTGATTGAAGCAAAATTAGAAGATAGAAAAAAATAAGCTCAGCTTATAAGTAAATTTGTAGTTCAAGGATTCCTCTTCAACCCCACCAATAATTTTTATAAAATCTCTAGTCGGAGTTCATCAATTTCATTATTGTTGCAATCATTTATAAGATCCCAACCAAATCAATCCCAAAAAATAGAATAGAAGAAGGTGAAAAAGAGATCAACTGCGCATTCTTGAGGAGCCGTGGAGTCCATGAGAGGCAAGACCACGAGAGCAAGGGAGACCTAGAGAGAGAATGAAGATTGGGAGTTTGGTCTTTTCAAGCTATGGGGATTCTGGATTAGGGTTGCCCTGATTGGTGGAAATCAAATGCATCGGGGTCACTTGGTCAGACTTCAGAGAGACAGACACTCAAAGAGGCAAAGTGCCAAACAGCAGTGTGGCAGCCCGCAGCGCTCTTGTGCGAGACACCGAGAGGCGAGAAGCCGAGAACAGATGAACAGAACGAAAAGTGGAAATTGGAAAATGAAGAGTCGAAGTCGAAGAGAACCAGCCACAGGCTCCCGGGGGATTGCCTTTTAGGCTTTTAAGCTTTTTACTTTTACACCGCTACGTGCGGCGTGGGCATGGTCCATGTCCACAGACCGCAGTCACGCACGGTTCACGTAGCAGGCCGGCCTGCCACATTCTACAAAATTTTAGTCCAATCGATTTTTTGGATTACAAAATTTCAGATCCGGTCCATAATCCAAAAACAGAATATAGCTCAAATTAAATCAATCCAAAATAAAATTATAAAAGTGATCCAAATTAAAAATTTCAGTTCGATTTTAATTGGATAATCGTTTAAAATGAATTATGCACATTAATAAGTTTAAGGAGTTATACACCAAAATGTGGCATTTGGTGTACTTCTCATATACACAATCCGAGAATAAAGCACACCACGAAGACTCAATATGTGAAGCTTATTTGAATTAAGAGACTATAATTTTTTACTCCCAACTATTTGAGCCACATGAACTAAAGGATGATGTCGAAGGTGTTGAAGCTTCACAAAATGTGCTCTACATTTTTTTAATATTCTTGGAAAGTATTAGGTAGAAGCACTTCAAGATATTTGAATGATAAAGATCTCGTGACAACGATAGTCAATATTTTTATCAACTACAATGAAGTTCAACCTTTTTTCAAGATAAATTGTCAACTTGTGATGTCCAATTTTTGGTTGTATCTCAAATATGATGCATATCTAATCATGTTAATTGATATATTAAGTTATTCATGAACTCGTTATAAGTGGATGATGATACTATAATTAATAAGAAGGTGAAAGAAAAATCCCATACATGGTTTAGTGTAAGGAGTCTTAATTACGATCTAAAATTCTATTAAATTTATTTGCTCCACTTTCATATAAAGCTTCACTTATTAGGTTCATGATTTGAGGAATGAAGTGAAGAACTAGGATATTCATTACCATGCTTTGGGACCTATGTAAATTGTGAATATGTGATCGATTTCTGTTGTAAATGGCTATAGTTTTCACATAAGTTCTTAGTGAGGAAGACGAAAAATATATAACTCGGGTGTGTTCTTCAAAAGAATACACATTCAAATGATGAGATAGATTACTATAGAGTTTTACAAGAAACTGTGCAGTTATATTATCCTAGATCAAATAAGATAAACTTCATTTTATTTGTTTGTCTTCTTCTTACAAGCATTTTAAAATATAATATCTTCTTTCTTCAATACTTAGGATATACTTGTTCTATTTTTTTTTATATACTGTAGTTGCATACTATCTTTTTTACATTTCCTACAAATGTTGTATTTCTTTAACTTTTTCTATACAATGTAAATATCTATTCATTGTTTTTCTTTAAGTTTAGTACTTTTTTTTCTATCTCATTAATTTTGATGATAACAAATGTATGCTTGGATGTTCTAATGTATATTTTATATGTTTCAGATATACTAATTGCTAATTACATATATAATACATCTCACAATATGTTTGATGAAAATGCAAGTATTTAAGAATGAAAGATAGATCAAAATAGATACTTTGATTATCAAGATACAATATTTTAGGTTATATGTATTTATAACTATCTTAGAGGTTCATAAGAGTTCATTGGCATGAATTAATTTGCTCACAACTTAATATTTTATTTTTATTTATTTTAAATTATGAGAATGAGATTAATTTATATAAATCTTTAAATAATTAACATTCAATGCTTCATATATATCATTTAAATTGTCAAAATAATAAATGATAATTAATTATAACTATTGAGTGTAACTAGTTTATATACTTAATTAAATTAAATATTTTAATTTAATGTTTGATTAAAATTGAATTTAATAAGATTTTTCAAAAATTAGCTAATTTTAATAATGAATGCATGTTATATGCTTTGGATATATTAAGAGTCATATTTAATTATTTTTTACTTGTGCATGTGACTAGTTGATTTTTGGCTATTTTAATTCAATATTTATTTAATATAAATTAAATTTTATTAAAGATTATATTATTATATGATAAAATGATATTAGAATAATATAATTCTCTGAAATAATTCAAAATGGCTTATAAATAGCCCTGATTTTCTTTATGAAATTGTTGCTCATTCAAATTTAAAATCTCTCTAGCAAATCTAAGAGAAAACTTTCGAGATTTCTCTTCTAACTATTCTCCAAATATTGCAAGATCAAATCTTTAGTTTAGATGCTTCAACCTTTTCAACTAAGCAAGCTTTCTCAAATTACATGACTTTATTTTTATTGATCTTAATCTTTTTTTAGTTGTTCATACTATTTTCACCATCTATTTGTTCTTTGAAATTTTTACTACTTGGTGGATCAGTCTTTAGATATCAAAGTTTAAGTTTTTCACATCAAAGTTTCTTCAATCAATTTTTTTTTGTTTAAAACTCTTATGACAGTTTATAGAATTTATTTTTTCTTATTAAAATATTTATTTTCCAACAAATTTCTATTGGTTTCTTGAAACATTTCTTCATAAGTCTTATTTGAAAGATCATTTATTCTTATAACTATTTCAGTATATTTTAGTCATTTTAAATTAATTTATTATGCTGAAAATATTTTTATATTTGCTAGATCTCTCTTTTTAATTAAAAATTTACTAGTTTACTTAGATCTATAATATACTAATTTTATTTAGGTATTTTGTTATCATTTGCAATAATTGAAAGCATCATTTTGGTTAAAATAAAATAAATTATTCCTAGAATTTTAGAGTATATGCTAGATCTATTATATATTAAGTTTCTTTATCAAAATATAATTTATAAAAGGTTAAATTATTTTATTTGTCACTTATCATTTTATTCCAACTAATATCCTTTGTTTAAATAATTTTATCTGGCCAAAATTTAGAAAAGCTTGTTGTTTTTATTTTATAATAATTAAGAAAAAAGAAGTTTAGTAGAGAGTTAATCATTCTTACACTATTAAATAAATAATAGTTATAGTTTCTCTTAAACTTAAAATTATTCCTTATTGAAATTTATTTTATTGTGCATTAGACTATTGCAAATTTATTTTAAAATCATTTTTATATTAGTCTACAAATTGTAATAACATAAACATCTTAGTTATATCACTTAAGATATTTATTTTATTATTTCTTATCAAAATTAAGTGAGCATTTTATCTTGTCAAAATTGTAAGTTGTAAAGTGATAATTTATAAGTTGTGAGATCACTTTTTGAATTGGATAGCTTGGTATATTTGTGAGAGATATATTTTATCAAATTTATTATTTTGTATTTTTCTTTTTATGTTGTAAAATTTATATTAGGGTTATACTCACCCCTTTATAGGAGAGTACATATTATTGAAAGGATTGAACTCACCTTGTTATAGAAGAGTATGGTTTATAAGTTATTTTGTATTTAGTGGATTCCTAGCTAGAGGTGGCTAGGCATAGACGTAGGCCAATTTTGAGGTTTGGCCGAACTCATAAAAATTGGGGGCCTATTATATCTCTTTATTTAACTGTACTTTATTTTTTTTGCTACATTAAGAATTGTATCTTGCCATTATAAAATCAAAAATTAATTTTTTAATAAAATTTAAAATTAAAGATTTAACTTTTCAAATTTTTAATAATGCCTAATTCAAGCCACTCTTGGGTGCTATAGTGACTCACAATTGGTATCAGAGGCTAGGCTCATTTATTGGCTTAACATCCAAGAGTAGATATTATGACTATGGCACAAGGTTTCCCAAAGGATTCACTACTAAAGGGAAAAATCCACTCATAGACCTCTAGTTTTAGAGTGTGTCATTTGATTATTGGAAAAATAGAATTAGTACACTTTTAAGAGGCCAAGATGCACACATGTGGTATATGTTGGCATATCAATATCATACACCCATTATAAAAGTAAATGGCATTAAAGTAGAAAAACTTTTGAGGAATGGGTATGAAGAGAACTTGATGAACTAAATGCTAGGGCTGTAATACATTACATTGTGCTTTATTACCGATGATTATACGAAAATTTTCATGTTAAGTACAACAAAATAAATATGGGATAAATTAATTATAACTTATGATGAAAGAACTAGTAGTTAGTGATACTCACATAAATAGACTTATTCATGAATATGAGTTATTTTGTATGTCTCCTTCAATCTATTTATGATATGTATAATATATTCATGAAAAGAATTAACATATTACATTCTCTTGGAAAAACATATAAGAATCGAGACTTAGTCTATAAGATTATTAGATTTCTGACAAAAGAATCGGATGCTAAAGTAATAACTATTAGTGAAGGAAATGATTTATCTACTTATACACTTAATCAACTTTTGGGTTCTTTGATAGCACATGAACAAGTTATTGCTCAAAGGGATAAGATGGATAACTCAGCAAAAAGGGAGAAGGAGAAAGGAAAAGCTATTGCATTATAAGTTGATGATAATGATGAGCATAGCACCTTAAGCTTGGATGGTGATAGTGATGAGGTGGTCATGCTATCCAAAAGGCTTGGGAAGTTGCTAAAGAAAGGTATAAAAAATATGAAAACTATAAATTTCAAACTAAGAAATTTCCTGCAGGTGAAGGGATCATTTGCTACTATTGTAAAAAGCCTGGACATATAAGAGGAGATTATCCAAAATTTGTTGATTCAAAGAAGAAAGACATTGATGTGGAGAGAAGAAAAAATATGAAGGAGAAAAAAGTATCATAAGAAGAAGAAGAAGGCTTTATGGGCCAATCCAGATTCAAATGAATCAAGCACTTGCTCATCAGATGAAGAGGTCAACATATGTTTTATGGCAAATGGAGAATCTGGCTTAGATTCTCAAGAGGTATGTAATGATATATCTTATGATGAATTAGATGATGCTTTTAATGATTTAATTATTGAATATAAAAAATTAAAAAGAAAATACAAAACTTTAGAAAAATAATATAAAAATTTAGATATGCATTTTTGTGATTTAAAAAATAAATGTGATAATTTGAAAAATAAAAATAATTATTTATTAGATTGTTCCTTACTTGTATGTAAACTTGAAAGAGAGAATATCTTATTAAAAGCAAGATTAGAATTATGTTTGAAAACACAAGTTCATTATAATGCTTCGTCAAGTAAAACATTTAATAAAAATTATTTGCATCATACACATCCCACTCATATATCTTATAATTATCATACTAAGCCATATGCAAACACTAATGTTCGGTGCAACTATTGTGGTATAAAAGGGCATATTTCATTTGATTGTTATGCACATAAATTACAAAACACTAAGCAATCATCTTATGTATGGGTACCAAAAGGTATAAGCACTACACAAATCACACATGCTAGATATCTTCCTTCAAATTTATAATGTGAATCCAAACATGTTTGGGTTCCAAAAGTTAACATGTGATTTTCTTTTGGAGGAATGCCTTCAAAGCAAATTCAAAGAAGGCATGTGGTACTTGGATAGTGGATGTTCAAGACATATGATGGGAGATAAGTGTGGTGTTAATTTTCAGATGTGTGGGGACACCATGTAGATTGTAGGGGTACTTATTGAATTGATCGGGTATATTGAGGTATGATGTACTATCTCGAAAGATAGAAATATCACCATACAATAGACTTAATCACCTAGTAAGGACTACTAAGTCATGATGGGTGGGTCTTTTTTTTTCCGCTTTACATGAAAAAAATAAAGTAGGGTTTATATTAAACCCGAGTTCTTAAGTTCCTAATGGAGGCAAGCCTTCATAGTTAATTACATCTTAGGAAATTAAATTACTTAAGAATACTCTTGATTAAAGCAGATAATTATTATCTCTAAAGATTTCAAGGTTAGACTATCAAAGGATTGATTATGTTTGAAAAATCGAGTGGGAGAAACCAAGTGGAAGACTTATTTCTAGAATCCAAATGGAGGAAGTAGGAAATGCTCATGATACTAGGAAGCCTAGTGAGCATTACAATCTATCCTATGATTGAGCTTTACATATTTGAAAGAGAAGAGATTTTATTCATTTGAGTTGAATTTTCATTTGATTGTTAGCGCTTATAATCCACTAACACAAGGTTTTGGAAATGCCTAAGAGGTGAGGATTTATGCTTGTAGCTTGAAGAAAATAGCTACCTCAGATCCTAAATCTAGGGAGCTTTAGTACGAGTTAAAGCATGACCTAAATATAAGAGTTAGGTGGACATAAGGGTTTATCTCTACAAGAGAGTAAATCCATCTAACTTCTAGATTTATAATTTCCTAGAGTGGCCGCCAGTTAACACCTCATATGCTTTAAATCCATGTAGACTAGTCTTATGAATTCATAAAATGGTTAGGCTATTATTTAATTTGAATGAGACTAAAGTCCTAAACTCACTCTCTAAGAGACTAGAGCATGAGTGGTATGAGCATAGGACTTAATCTACAAGTGCAAAAATCTTTTAAAATTTTATTTGATTTTTGAACTCAATATTTTAGACAAAGGCTTTAGGATTTTTTTTATATGCCTAAATGCATGATGAAAATTGATTGTTGGCTAAATCAAAAGAGAGAGGGTGCAGCCACATCATCAGGGGTTACTCTCATAGGTCAAGCGGTCCCTATTGTGTAAAGATGAAGCCCTCATTTTTACCAAGAGTGATAGAAGATGCATGCATGATGTGAAACCTACAACATATAACTAACGGGTTGCTATCTTTTAATTATCTTTATTATAGCCTAGACTGTATGATGAGGTTGTGAGTTGTTTAAAATTTAGTTATGAGTGATTAATTGGGTAGAAAATTATTTTTTCCTAAGAGCCTACCATATCTAGGCTACACATTAAAGCATCAATCAAAAAGAAATTAAGAAAAATATGCAATCCTAATGCACAATCTAAACAATTCATCAATCAATTTTTATAAATTAACGTAAAAGAATAAGAGGCATGTGTGGTCGAGTACCGTCATACAACTTAAAAAGAAAAAAGATTGGTAGCCGAGCTCTACCCTTATACAACCTAGAATATGAAAGAAAAATTATAATTAGAAATAAATACATGCTATGGGAGTCTTCATTTCTTCATGTCTTCATGTCCTCCCTTCTTTCACTTGGTTTGATTAAGTTGTGCATCAAAGGCATCACAAGGCACCCTAGGACTAAGCCTTCTTGCCCCTGCTCATCTTAATTTCCCGTAATATTAATCATAATTCCTATTGAAAAATTATATTTATATAGAAAAAATCTAATCTACACACCTACAAAATAGAGGTTAATTAAACATATATACAATCCTAAGCAGTTGTATGTGTAATTCGGACTTAGCACCCTGCACATGGGTAACCAAGCCCACCAACCTTAATTTGGATTATGCTTAATAGTTTAAGAAACTTGCAAAGAGTGCATTTATGTTTATTTTTAAGAATCCCCTTAAGCACAATCCAATGCAAAAAATATGATTAAGCTAA